>WBMY01017195.1:114090-234458 GCA_013397315.1 Donacobius atricapilla
CTGGGGCTTTATTTTGGTTTTGGGTTTTTTTTGCTTTTTTTGGTTTTGGGTGGTTTTTTTGGGGGGGGGGAATTACAGTCAAACACGCTGGATCACATTACCTGAAAAAAAAAAATATTTGGTAAATGAAGAGTGCTATGTAATTAAAATATTTTACTTGGGAACTGCCAAATATTTTCTTAGAATACTTTTTTAAAGCCCTACTTTAAAATGGTAAATTAATTTTAATGTAAATCTAATATTCTTGAAGGAATTTTAAAAATTCAAGTGGCATAACAAACAAAACACTCTGTTCCATACTAAACAAAGGTTTTATCCTGACCTGACTAAGAATAATTTGAATGGTTTTAGTTCAAGCTATTTCCTATCACCATTTTTCTTTTTTGGTTTTACAGAACCTAAAAATTCTTCATTTCTGTCTAATAGCATTTGGTTCCAATAAAAGACAACACAAGAAAATTTGAGAGACAAAAATAGGCTGTGAGAATGTCTTATTTCAAGATATGAGGAAGGAGAAACTAAAAAGACTGTCCACAAATATGAAAATTGTTTAAACTTCACTTTCTCTGCTCTCAAAATAAAGAAAAAGAATCAATTTTAAGTGCAAACCTGCAAATATCTTTTACTAATTCACTGTCTACATACACATGATTAATGGCTGTGGTGAATAGATGGGGAATGACCGTGGTCTGCTTAATGAAGATGAGTAGGCACTCACTCTGCACATTTATGAAATAATGTGTGTTTTGCTGAGTAAGGGTTGAGATTAAATGTTCTATATAAAGCTGAGAGGAATAAAAAAGCAATCTAGTTAATTAATTAATTATTTTCTAGGGAACTGCTTAAATAAAAGAATAAGGGTGAATGCAAAATGATTCTTAATAAATAAAAGTTTTAGTCCAGATGATGTCAAAACCTTGTTTAAATGGTATGCATACAAATGACCTAATAGTCATTTATATCATAAGTATGTTGAAGAGTTTCTGTAACGGTATATGTAACTGGACAGCTGTGCACAAATGCAATCATATATTTACATGTTTTAACTCAATTTTATTTGGAGTGTAATGTGATACTGTTTGTATCACACTGTAAGCAATAAAACTGCCTCTTTCAAGAACTCATTCCCATAAAATGCCACTTACAACAGATGGAGGTAGAAATAATGCATTAAATAAGGAACAAATATTTACAGCTCTCGGCATATCATGGGCATCCATTAAAATTCAGCCTGCAGCAGGACTAGAATATAGTCTTACTGATGTGACATTTCAGCGTTTGAAGAAAGCATGTCTTTTCTGCTGTTACTCTTCTCATTTGGCATATGATGTCAATTTGTTCCAATATTAATAAAAATTACTTGCTTTCTGTAATTTTAGGTGAATACATATTCTTAATAAGATCATAAAACCATAGTAAAGATTTGGCAAATTCTTTAGTTCATCTTTTATAAATACAGATTTTTTTTTCCTGAAGTTTGTATTTCTATAAATAATATAGGACATTTTGAGCAGATCTTTGAAGGGCTGAGTTTTAAAGGTAGCAAAAAATAAGTCTACGTTTTCACTAAAAATCTATTTCAGTTATTTAGGGGGACAGTCCAGACTTTGTTTTAACTTCTTTTATATTCATCAGAGTTGACTATCTGAATAATAAACTATGTTTCAGTGGCTAAATTATTATTTAAGGTAATTTAGGGTAAAACTATTTTAAATTTTTGCGATTGACTCATGAAAGAATAAAAGTTCTTGGAAATAGTCAGTATGGATCAACCAGGGGTGAATCATCAGTCTAATAGCTTTTCTGATCAAATGTCAAGATCTTCACATTAAGAGAAAGCAATCAAAGAGTCTCCCAATACCTATGCAAAATATATTAAGAATATGGTTTCAGACTTCCCACAGTAGTGCATTATAGGAGAATTAGTAGCAATAGGAATTAATTGAGACAATAGAGGCTCTATCTGAAGTTTAGGAAAACTTTTCCACCATTAGGATGAGGTTGTCCAAAGAAATGATGAAGGTCTCCGTCTTTGAAGGTTTTCAAGATCTGACTGAACCAAGTGCTGAGAAACTCAGTCCAATATCATAGATAAATCTGTGTTCAGCAGGAAGTTGGATCAACAACCTCCTCTGGTCCCTTCCAGTGAACTCTGTGATTTTTATCAGGGATAAACTGGGGAAGGACCTGAAAAGTGCATCCTGATCTGAACTAAAGTACTAATACACAGGTGCATCCGATAGACATATAATGTATACTGAATTAGTGTTGATATAGGAAATAAAGGAAATAATGCATCATAAACTTAAGTCTTTTGAAACTGTCAAAAAGCATTTAGATGGAGATGATAAGGCTGCAATTGCACTCATGAATTTAAAAAAGAAATTTGGACACTTGACCTCCACCAAACTTTGATAGAAACAGATGAAAAGAGGCATGATCTCTTAATTCTTAATATATTTTGAAGGTAAAAAATGAGGATAGAAATAAGAAATTAATTTTTTAATGGAAGAAGATCAACAGAATACATTTGTGTTATGTAACCTAATGTATGGGTATAATGATCTCACAAAAGAAATGGGAAAATAATTAACAAAATTCGATGCTCCTACCAAAATATTCAAGTTAATCAGTGTAATGCTATCTTTTAAATATAATTGGATAATGAAATAACAGAGGAAATTCAGTATTAATAAAAACAACATACAGAGGATTTAGAAAAGCAGTTCTAGTTATGCATGCATGATGATAAGTCTTAGTCATTAAAAGTCAGGAAACAAACCTTAAAAAAATTTTTGAATGTGTTCTGAAATTGCTAGTGACATCTGGAAGTGACATTAAAATGTTAGGAAGCAAACCCAATATAATTATATCATTATTTTAATCTTGAAAGCACCTGGATCTTCAATATTGTGATTGAGTTTCCCTGTTTTGAAATGAACTAAAAAGATACAGAAGACACTGACAAAATTATCACTGAAGTGGAAATCAATTTCTGAGATTCCCTCAAATGGGAATGAAAAAGAGCAAATAATGGCATGTTAGAGGATAGTAATAGGTCATGCAAGACTATCAGGAACAGATATAGTCAAAATAAGCTTTAATAAAGGTCTATAAATGTCATGTGTGGTATAAAAAGGCTGAACAGCAAAAGCCCACCTGTTACACATCCTAAGAAGTAGGCAGCAATCAATGTAATAATAAAAAGATTTAATTGAAATAGTAAGAAATACTTTTTCAACAGCTATAGAACTGCATCACAATACAAATATTTTTTGTTGTTACGTGCAATTTTGTGTTTTAATACCCTATGGTTTGTTCCCTTTCCCCCACCCCAGGGTGGTGGTTTAGTCTGGGTTTCGTCACCCTTTGGATTGTCAGTCTTCCCTGATTCCCACCCCTTATTCCCCAATATTCTCTTGTCAATTCTCCCTGGTACCAGCCCCTGCCTGGACTGCCCCTTGGGGAATCCCCTACTTCTCGAGGTTCCATTGGTCTGTTTATAATCTCCTCATATTAGCCTCCCCATTGGTTTGTGCTTTGTAAATCCCACCTTGTGTCCCTCTCGGATCTTCTCTCTGTTGGCTTCTTGACCATAAACTCCACCCTGATTCTGCTCCTTAAGGCACTGTCAATGCCTTTGTCCCTGTCCTCACCTCTGCGCTGCCCTGGGATTATGTTACACGATAATAAAGGAATCTCAGACCGCATGCAAGGCTCGCTTCACTCCTTTATACACTGACCCTGCCGTGACTGCCTGGGACTCTCGGGACTCCAGGGGCTGTGTTGCTCCCCTGCCAGGTGCCTTATCACCAGGCAGACAATCTTTAAGGGCAATTAAACACTTTTGTGTCAAAGAGTTCCATCAAGACCTATAAAATCAGAAGGTCTTAATGGAAATATTAGGCTCTGAAAACTGCTAAACATCTAGTTGCCAAAAGTTAGGAAACTATTTCAAGGAAATGCCACTTTTTTATGTGAATCACCCTTCTTTTTTTTAAGACTTTGTATTGTTATCCAAGACTTGTATGACTGATTATATTTTTTTTTAATGATGAATGCCTATTTTGCCTTGTTTTAATATATTATAGAACTTAATTTCAAATCCAACATATTGATAAGGGTTAAAGTGCACATTTATATTTAAACACACCTTTAATGAGGTAAAACCAACAACACATAAGTGTGTTTTTGAGTGTCTTGACTTGGACAAATTATTATTTTTTGTTTTAACTGTGACGTGGGTCCTTATTTTGGAAGATGATAAGCACACCACCCACCTTCTATAAACTGTTATGGATGCTGGTAACCAAAAAACCACATTTTTAGAATGCTTGAGACAATCCATGTTCATGTGAATCATGTACTTAATTACTACACGAGCAAAACCACTTCTACTAAAGATAGCTTTCTTTTCTATTGCTCCCCTGCAATAACTCTCTTATGAGAGAGCCTGCTGATAGCTATCTGTGCTAAATGACTGTTCAGTACAAAGATGTTAGTGACTTTTCAGCCCTGCAGGATAATAATCCATCTCTGTATCTAACACCTGCTTAATGGACCACAGGACATCTCTAAATCTCTCTACTCACATATTTGAGGAGGCCACCCTAGTGTTAAGCAGCAATGAAGCTGGTTTCACTGAGACAAGACTTTCTATTTGCCTACTGGAAAACAAAATTCGGTGCATGTTAACCTCTTTGAAACAACTGTTGATGTTTTTCAGTACCTGCAGTGAAGATTAAACTAGCGACCATGGGATGTGTTTGTTTTTTTCTCTGCTGGAAACAAAAAATGCAGTTTTTCCTACAAAGAAATTTCTCAGTGTTTCTTGTATCTCTTGGGACTATTTAATAATGGATGTATTTATAAACTATGTATCTCTTATTGGTGAATGCATATCTAATAGGCACAGCAACCTTGACAACACCAACATTTGAAAATAGCAACAATTTTTATAATTGCTTTTATGGTACCTCCTCTAGTATATGCGTATTGGTCTATTTGTTTGTTTTCATAAGTTCTGGAGAGCCTCCTATTTGAAAGGTTTAGACAGCAGTCTTTCCAAAATGAAAGACTCAGAAGATCCCTCTTTATGCCACATGATGTACATTACTTTGGAAATATAAGCCATTCATATTTTCATCTTCCAAAGTAAATGTCAAAGTTTACATGTTAATAGTCTGATAATTTTCTCTTATTCTCTGTTCATTAATTTCCTTTTGGCTCTTTTTCTTTATCAACTCCTTCCTTGGTTGAGAAGGTGCCAGCAGCACTTAGGAGCATTCCAAAAACATACTTTAAAGTGCATAATGGCTGTGAATCACTTACAACTTAAAAAAACCCAAAACATAATCTGCCAAAATAATGTAGTCATGTTCCTGTGTCCTCCTAGTAGTCTCTTCGTCCTCTCCTGTTTTAAAATCTGTTTTTTCATGCACCTATTTCAAAACGTGTATTTTTTTTTTCATCATAAAATTTTCGGTATACAATGGAATTAGGTGGTATTTGGAATAATACTAAATTGGAACATTGTTAGTGACAGAGTAAAGGAGGCAGTAATACATGTAGGTTTTTGAGCAAGAAACACAAACCCATAAATTCAACAGAAGGCTCAGAAAAATTAAAGATATAAGTCAGAAAAAATGAGCATAGCCTGTGAAAGACAGGAATGCCAACTTGAACATGGTCATACTCATTCCAAAGAAAAGTTCTATGATACATTCGGCACAATGTTCCAGAGCTTCATGTTCCAGAGAGAAAATATTAATACCATGGACAATGGAATTGGGAATGAGATATCAAACATGGAAATGACACTTAAAAATAGGAAAATATTATCAGAAGGGAAGGAAATTGATGTTCTTACTTGGGTTAGGAAGAAGTAATAAAAAAAAAAGCTACTAGGAAAAGCTGTATAAAAATGTAAATGTCACCGGTATCTCAGGGGCTCCAGCAGCAGTTCCCACTCAAAACACCAGAGATTATGGCAAAATTGAATAACCAGTACATTTGACAGGAATGGAAATTAGCATTTGCTGATAATATACAGCTACATATAACACTTAATAAAGTATAATGATAATTAGGGTTAAGTAATCACTTATTCTTTAGAATTGTTCTAGATTGTAGTATTGAAAAAAGAACAAAATGTTGGCTACAGTTTTGTGATGGAAATTTCCTCATTTAATGTTCCAGTAAGACTGTAATATCTATGAACACTTGTGCTTTCATTGACACAAGAAGGACATTTATATCTAATTTTGTCATGTTCCAGTGGTAATTTTTACACTTCAGTAAAGCTCAGTGTTTTTCCACTTGCTGTTCCTTTTTTATTTTCTGCTTTTATGAAAACATACCTGTTTTCAGGAATTGCAGCTGACTTTTGCTTAGATCCTGCATATACATACCATTTACATATGTTCAGAAGTGGAAATTGAACAACTGGTGTCACCATTTTTTCTGTCTCAGTTATGTGGTATAATGGACTACATTAGATTTAACGCTTAATATTTAAATGTTGTGATAAGCTATGTCACTATGATCATGGAAAATCTACACCATATTTATTGATGTGTCAGAATTCTTGGTTTGGTTGTTTTCATGAGAAACTAAGAATTTAGCGGTTTGTGATCAAGTGGTAAATTGGTTTTCCAGTTGCTTGATTTTCAGAAAAGAAATTGTGAAGCTTCAAGGTACCTTACTGTGGACTCTTTAGGTTAGCTGCCAGGGTCTTACCAGCACCCTAGTCTGTTTTATATGGCACCCTAAATGACCTGCCAGCAATGCCTGCATTCAGACAGTTATTCACCTACATATACAACACATATGACTACAATTCATTGTGATAGGAAAATTAGCATCTATACCATAGTTATGATTCATACAAACCCCTCTTTATGTCTCAAGACATAAACCATCAGCCTTTAAAAATGATAGACTACCCAGTTTTAAATTCATCTAACAGTCTGTATCAACTGCATATTACCACTGAAGATTTTTTAGAATAGTATTCTTCAGCATGGAAGACGTAACTGGAGAGGAACATGACAGAGATCTTTAAAATAAAGACTAACATGGAGATACTTAATAGATAACTATTTACAGGATCAACTGAAAGAAGCAGGTGTCAAATTTGAAACAAAGATGAGAAACAGCTTCTTGTTAGATGAAATGGAGGATACTCACAGCAGTTCAAAAAAATTTAAAAAAATCCCCACTGGAATAGATTAAAAAAAATATTTATGCAAAATTTATCAAAATGAGACCTACCGTTTCTACTCAGCAGAATGCCAGTATTAGAAACCACAGTAAAATTAAAAAGTGTGTCCGAAAATAATTACCCATCCAGTTCTTACACTGTTGACTTGTTATTGGCCATTCAGTAGTGAGTGAGAAGGATGATTCTTCTAGCACTCAATGTCATTCATCTCTGATAAAGACATCAGGTCTAGTAAAAAAAAATAAACCTTTATTTTTAAAGGAATGGCACCTGACTCTGTATTATGCCCTATTATTGACTGAAGTAAGGGAGGTTATGTAAAATATTACAGCATATTTAAAAAATGTGTCTACTAAAATACAATATCATACCATGGTCTGACAGCCAAAAATATTTTTCATACTCTTCCATCTGGATCATCTGATCTTCTTATTAAAAAAAATCCAGTGAAAATATCAACAGAGATAATTTAATGCAGTGTGGACTAAAATTTTTAAAGTCAGATGAATACGTGAAACATGATTTTGAAGGTTAGTTTCTTTTATCCTTTCCATCATTTAATGACTAGAACTTCATCAGAAAAGACAAAGATGAGATTTTTCTTTGCAAACAAGAACTAACTTGCTAGAAGTTACTATTTTAAGTGTAGTCTGTTGTTAGGGTAACTAAAGTACTAAAAATACTTTAAATAAAAAGGACATCACCTTAAGAGCTACTCAAGTAGTCATAGTAACAGTGTTTTTTAGAATAGAAGCTGTTCATAGAGCATTCTTTCCTCCTGACCTGAAGTATTATGATAATACATAAGCAACTTCTACTTATAAAATATATTTTTTTATCCAAAGTCAGACAAAATCCAAATTAGGGATATTCTGGAGTATCACAAAGAATTTTATGTATATGCAGGCTACCAACCAAATTAAACACACTTCAAATTTTTATCACTCTTTTCTGTGATTCCAGAAAGCACCTTTGTACTGCAGTTTTACGGGGGCTCACATCAAAAAACACTTTTTCATCTTAGTGGCCTATAATAGATACATATTTTATTAAAACATTCCTATATGTTTGGTATTTATCAGATGGATAATTTTATCCATTGTTTTCTTTTAAAAATATGTCCTAATGAAATTTTACACTGTTGTTAGCAATAAAGACATATATTCCTATAATGAAATCATCTATTTAAACCCAACATACAATTTTACTGCATGCTGTGATTACTTAAAAGCAGTGCTGTTTTTTGACTAACCTTAACTATATTGGTCTTAAGGGCAACTTTGTTATTTTCATATCTGAATTCAGATAGCTGTTTAAAATTTGTCTTTTTCAGGAAGAATTAGCAATACTTTTAATTGTTGCTACTAACCAACATAAGTAAGAAAATTACAATTGCACATCGTTAACAGAGTTGTTGACTAAAGGCCATATTTAAAGCTTATTAAAATGAGTATAAAGACATACTTTTTCCAATAACCTTTTAAATCAGGCTTAAAATTTATTTAGTTACAGGTGTATTACCAAAATTAAAGTTATAATATTATGGAGTTATCACTGAAGACATAATACGAGTGTAATGGAATTTAATCTGTAACCAAGGGCCTAATTTGGCATGCAAATCCTTATTAGCAGAGATGACGGATACAAAAAGAAGAACACAGCTTGAGCTGAACAACTCAGGTTGTGATTTCAGGAGTGCAATTAGAAATAAATAAAATAACATTTCAGATATGCAAATTTAATATCAAGAGGCATCAAGCATAGAAAACATGAGACAGTGACTCTTTCATCCAAAGATGTAGTAAAAGTTCCTTACCATTTCAGAACAGCATAATGCCCCTTCTAAGCCAATAAAATTTTAATACAAAATAAATAGTACCCCTGTTTGGATAAAAGCAGAATAATTTTGTATTCAAAACCTCATTTCTGCATGGATAATATTTAAGCTTCTGAGAATTTTTAATATAAACAGCATTCATGAGGAATTAATTTAGGGTGATCATTTATGTTGCTTCTTCATTGCCTCCCACAAAATTTTTTGTCATATATTTCAACAGCTTAGCAAAATATTTTTATCACCACTTACATGGTCAATATCTTAAAATATGCTTATGGAACCATGTTAGAGAAATGAAAGGGATGCTATATTATATGGATATTATACTATATGGAAATATGCAAAAAGTACCATTGTAAAACCATAACCATCATTAAAATAAAATAGCAAAAACTCAGCTTTGTGAAAAAGCTACAGATAAAAGTTTAGGGGGAAGAGTAAAAATAATAAGGGTCAAAATAAATGGAATAAGAGACAGAACAGCCTACTTTTCCATTGTTGATAAATATATTACTAATAGTAAATCTAATGAGAAATATAGGCTGAAAAGTCATAGTTTGCCAAAAATTCTAGCCAGGAATTGTGAAAGCAAACTGAAATCAGAGAATTTTCTTTCTCAACAGCATTCATCTGGGGGTTCAGGCTGTTGTTACTTTTCTCAAAAGTTCCCTGATCCCTGAAAGTGTTCAAGGTTGCTGTCAAGGTTTACAAGCTTCAGGAAGTGTCTATACTTCTTACTCTGTTAAGTAAAGAAAACTCTTTAAGATTAAATTTTGTGAAAATATTATAAGTTCCAGGCTGACAGCACTCCTCCAAGGGCTTCCACTGGAAAACTCTAAGGAGTAGAAATTCATATTATGAGTCCATTTTGGAAGCAGCCAAGTTTAAGGGTTACTAACCAGTTAATTCTGAAATGTTAAGTCAATGCTCTGGTTTTCCAAAACAGGATAATCCTTACAGTCTTTCTTAGGTTCATTATTACCAGAGTACCTCTTCAGTCTCCTTTGCAAAATGCTTTCATGAGGCTACTAAACCAGGGAGACTGAGAAACCAAGGAATAGGTTTTCTCATCCCTTGTAAATAAGAAATCTGTGCTTATTTTGTGCTGGATTGAGCACAGACTAAGCAAACACAATCCTGTCTAATGGAATGATTAAGTGTTTGAAATGATGTTTTAATTCAATCAATTAAAAGCATAAACAGCATGAGTTTGATTGAATCAGTTTAAAGAATAACACAGAAGTCAATGTGGCTGTCAGCAGGGGTGAAAAATTCATGAATCACCTACACGCAGCTTGAATTCTGCATTTCTCAATTAGATATTACAAACAACCTACTCTATCACAGAATAGCTCTTGAGTGAGAAAAAAAAATAGCAAAGCTTTGACAACATGTGCAGTTAATTAAAATTTAGGCACTCAGCAACCACTGTCAAACATTTAATAAATATGACAACTTGATTAGTCTTTATTTGTTCTGTCTCCATAGACAATTTCAAGTAAATGATAGATTTAGGATTAAAATACAATTTTAAGAGGAAAAAAAGGTTTAGTATTTTACAAAACATCAGACTTTCAGGAATATGTAATTTTTATATTCAGTAGATACATTCTTAAAACACATTAAAACATTAGAAAAAAACATAAATATTTAACTACTATTAATTGTACCAAGTACTTAAGATGTGGCAACATGAAAGAAAACACAACCATCCAATTTCAATTGTAATACAAAATTGCTTTTATCCTACAATGCAGTCATTTACATAGTAATTTAATTATGTAAATGTTAGGGCAAGATTTTCCAGAAGTGCTCAGTTTTGGCCTAATTAAGTATTTACTTCAATGACAAAACTCATTGGCTCTAAGACAATTTTGTTTAAAAGGAAAGATGGGAGGCAAACTGCATTCGAAAAATTATGTTCCAAAAGTTAGCACAAATATATTGCCATCAAATTTCTTATTTGAATGTATGATTTTAAATCCCTTCATAGTTACATAAATACAATCTGATTATTCAAGTAAACTGACTCAATAGATTCCATTTCTATACTTCAGTTTATATACCTCTGCTTAGCAATTTTGTCCAATTAACTTTAGGTTTCATTGTAATCAATATAGGATATTTCATTTCATGTATATTTTTCAGTACAACTTTTTCAGATGACTAATTATTCTTTAAAATCTTACCATATTAATTTCTTCACAGGAGAACTTTGCCATGATAAGAACTTAAAATAGTATAATTTTTAAGAATAATATAAAGAAATATAGACCTGGAAGCAAATAACGCATTCAAGATTAGTATTCTCTCCTTTGATTCTGCTCATACACCTCATGCTTAATGTATCAGCTTGGCTCCATCAAGTTTTAGAAGGAAAGAAAGACTATTTATTGGGCTGATAGTTTTCACATCATTCACACACTAATGAATACTTTGAAGTGAGCTTATGTTGGTATTTTAAATATGATATTTAGTTCTTCATCTACAAAAAGGGCTGAAGTATTAAACTTTTTCAACTAATATAAAATACATAATCAAAACCCCCTCAAAATTTCTTATATGCCAGCACAAGAGTTTTGCAAGCAAGGAATTGGTGAGCGCAGTTTTAGGTTAGATGCTGGAAAAAGGTTCTTTACTTTGTGGGTGGTGAGGCACAGGAAGAGGTTTCCCAGACAAGTTGTGGATGCCCCATCCCTGAAAGTGTTCAAGGCCAGGTTGGATGAGGCTATGAGCAATCTGGTCTAGGGGAAGGTATCTCTGCTCATGGCAGGGGGCTTGATCTAGATGGTTGTTATAGACCCTTCCAATCCAAACCATTCAATGATTCCATGAATTAAAAAAACATAATTCAAAAGACCTTGCCAGAAAAGGTATGTGAGAGAGACTGAAATGTTAAAGATTAATGACTCGGACAACTGGCCATTTGCAAAAGCAGCAGGCATTTTGCTGAGGCCAGCTTTGCACACACACCCCAGACCGAAGGGGAGTCTTTTGCCAAGTGGGTTTTTATCTGGTGGCAAAACCTCTGACCTACATCAGGCAGAGAGGATGCATACCAACCCCTGGAAAATACAACTGGGTTTTGACCCAGACGGAGGAGAAGGCCGTAAGAAGCAGATTATATGGAGGAATAAAACTGCTTTTTATTATACTGATGTCCTCCCTTACAGAACCTGCTTCCTGTGGGGAAGTCATTGAGGTGTTCATATTCACACAGGACATTCCCACGCAGGTCTGAAGGTATTTGTTCCTACTGATGGGGCATAACTGGCTCAATTATGCTGGCTTGGGAGGCAGTTGTGTATTAGGAAGTGTCACACACCATCAAAGACCCTCAGAGTGCCCGCTGACTAATTTTTGGGGCCTTCCACCTAAGGACTGTGTACAATCTCCAGTGTTGCAATAGACAGAGTAAAACTCCCCCTTCTCAAGAGGAAGTATAAGTGTATTCCACCCAAACCTAAATGTATATTAACCCATTGAATTTTATGTCTCAGGGGCTTCTCTTACTACCCTAGCAGATCAAGGCTGTGACCATCACTTTAACCAACAGACATCCAAATAAAAACAATCAAGTCTTGTCACTGAATCCACAAGCGGTGACATCTTTCCACGACCTAATTTTGTTGTTTGTTTTTATTTCTCTTCCTTATACATTTTCTTAAGTGTTATTTTTAAGCTTTTGTATTGTTATATTACTAGAGATAATGCCCCAAATGGCTACTTAGCTGTTTTCCATTGCAACTAAATTGTTCTAAAATAAACCTACATATATATATTTATTTACAAACACAAGTCACTCACTGTCATTTTACTCTAATCTGCCCCAAGGGCTCTATTAACAACCACCTGAGTTGCCCTTGTCTTCAGGCATCATAACAATGCTCTTAAATATGATGGAATCCTATAAGTCCATTGGATACCATATTACCTGAAAATGAGCTATCAGGCAGCATACTGTGCCCAGAATTTACTTCAATGAGTAATGATATCATGTTTTTAAGATAAAAGGATTATACAAACAGTTTCATATTGTATGAATACTAATTCACAAGCCAGGTCATATTGCAAGACCAGTAAAAGTTTACTGTATATGTAATATTAAAGGAAATAAGTGTAGAAAAATGCTTTGGGAAATTTAGATGGCTTTAAATATAGCAAATAAAGTGAGTCACATAGCAATAATTAGAAGTTAGACTGTCAAAAACTTTAAAATTGAATTTTTCATACTTTTTTAGTGGAAGTTTACAAGAACTAATTTCAGATACCAAAATAGAAAAGGAGTCTCTTGCTTTATTATGTCTTTGCTATCCTAGGAATAAAAATTTTTTGCACATCACCACTCATTGACATAGCACAAAAAGAAGAAATTTCATAAGTTGTCTCAGCTCAAGTTCCTTTTAACATTCCTCTTTTTGCTCCTAACATATTCTACCTTTGCTTCTTTCTCCAATACCACATCAGATTGTTGAGTCCTACATACCAGTATCCCCTTCTAATCTTTGTGCCTGATGATGAAATTTAATGACTTGATCATCCTGCCAAAGCATGGAATCTTATCACACCCTACCAAACAAGATTCAGAGATTTCATATATTTATTAAAGGTTCAAATGACATCATTTCTAGGCCCAGCCTCCAGAAATGAAGACATAACATCCTGTTCAATACAGCTACTTCCCTGTTTGTGTAAGTTCTCAATGCACTGAACATGTCCTGGTCTTGTTACTTTAACGTAGACTCTTAGTACTTTGAAATTGTCTTACTAAATGCTGTGTGTTTCTGGTACAATCTTCTGCTTATGCTTTGACTATGATTTATATTTAAATTTTACTTTCTTTTAAGTTTTACCTGATGATAACCCAAGCGAAAGCTGAGACAGATGAGGAGCCTTTTATTAGTGTTTCCATCTATTTGATTTTTCTCCTTCTCTGCCTTACTGTTTCAGGAGAAATGACACTGGTTCAGTAAATTCTTAGAGCAGAAGACCCAAAAAGTCCAGAAAAATAGAAAATGTCAGTAGTTATGATCTTAGAAAATTAATACAGAATTTGAAACATTCAGATTAATGGAATGTCTTTAACAAGAAGGAGAGCACAACACATCTTTGCAAATTAGACTTCGGGTCCAAGTGTAGAGCTTGGTAAAATTAATCAAGTGATTATCACTTTTTTACTGTGATATTGGATTTATCTGATTATATTATAGTATAGTTGGATGAAACCTTCATTTTCAGATTGCACAGGGAACATAGATCGTCTTAAAGACCATTTAATAACATTTTGGAGAGCTTGTGTTAGCACCATCTGTATACAAAATCAGAGAAAGCCCACTTCTTATCTGCAGTAAAGTTTCTGTGTCACAGGATATTTCTGGGAAGCTGAAAATAGACTCAAAGAAGAGACGACTGTATCTACAATCTTTCGGAAAATCAGCACATTTCTCCAGTTGTCCAATTTAACTGCTGCTTCACTAAACATTTCAGTCAAATAAACCCTGCCATAATTGTTAAAGAACAGTATGATTCATACCCAGCATCAACTCCACCCAAACTAGCAAATGCATTTGGAAAAGGCGAAGTCTAAACATAGTTGTTCTGTATGAATCTCCAAACTCTATAGGGACAAAAGGCCTGGCTTGCTGTCAGTCACCTGCTGATACCTCATAATTAAAAAGCTCCTCAGCTTCTCAGAGATTCACAGTTTCTGCTCTGAATAAGCCCGTTATCTTGCACTATTACCCTTTCATATTTTCCTTTTGAATTCCTTTCTACAAAAGGGAAATGTAGGTGAATTACAAAAAAAGACAAGAGTGACCATGAGGTGCTTCACTGGCTTAATGATATGTGATTAGATGTCCTAGATAAATAGTGAAGTGGTATTGACAAATATCTGGAAATTACTCCTCTTTTTACCTTTCCTCACATTTTAGGTTTTTACTCTATTTGAGACACCTTCTTATTCTACCCACATATCAGGTCATTATGACAGTACAGGATACATTGTCCAAAAATGAAAATATATGCAGCTGGATAAGAGTTGCATTTCACAGTGCTCTTGTAATACAAATACAGTGCATGAGGCAGTCATAAACAAAAGTAAAATTCTACAAAGAATGAATGAAAACAGTTCAGTGGTAAGCATTTACTCATTTTAACTTTATATGTGTTATTACTACCATATCAGTAAATACATAGTCATTTTACAACATTTATTAGAGAAATTTGCTTTCATTCAAAGCATGTCCAAGAAAACTTTTAGTTACATTTAAAAAAAGTAAAAAGATATAAGTTATTGTTGCTTGATGCTCAGAAAAAATATAAAATAAGATAACTTAGGTGACTTTCCGATCTAGCTCAGTTGAGGCCTAAGTACTAATCTGGTATTTATTTTGTTCTGTGTTTCTTTTTTATAGAAGTGTTTATCTAGTCCATGAGATACTGAACAATTCATTGGAAATATGTACAAAAATGCCTCCAAGCACAAAGAAACACAAAGGGACTCTGAATCAGTAAAACAAGTTGTAGACTGTTTCCTCCTATCATCTCCAACTTCTTTACTTTATTCATTAAAGATGGTAATAATGAAATTCAGAAAACAAATTCTGATTTGTTTAGCTATTCCAAATCAACGTAGGTAGTTACTTTAAAATTATACTTAAAAAACTGAGTACAGAATCATACATGTGAAATCAGTCAGGTATGTTTTAAAGATTAGCCTAAAAATATTTATTCATTCATTCCATGCAATTGTTCAGATTTTAGTTAACCATAATTTTTCATGCTTATGATTGTACTGATATTACAGACTGTTTATTTTCTCAGCTATCGTAAGTCTTATGCCATCAAAAAAAAAAAAAAAAAGTGTACAAAGCAGGAATGAAAAGAGAAGAGGAAAGAGGGAAAATAGGACCTAAATACATAATTTTAAAAACCCAGAGAAAATAGGATAATAGCAGAATATCCCTAATACTAGGAATAAAATTCAAAGTGCTTCAGTACATGAATTGCATGAGTAGTTGAATCTAACAAACATAAAACTTGTAAAAATTCCCCTGCTTTCCAAAAAGCTTTTGTCATTTATAAGACTAAATTAAATTTATTTCTATATGTAAATATGAAGAAAGGTCTTTATAGGTTTAAGATTGAAACACTCAGCCTTAGAAGATTGAAACACTTGCCTTTAGCATACTGGATAAATAAAATCTAGGCTCAAAAAGTCCTTAATAGTCTTCAAATGTCAACATTTCTACAGCCCAATCATGGTTTTAAAAGGAATCAAATGATCATTTGATCATAATATGAAAAAAATTTCAGAATAAACAACAAAAAACCTCATGTGATGTTTTGTAGTAGTGACATAAATGTTAATGCAGTTTGTTAGAACACATCGAACTATTATACTCAATGAATTATTATTTCCAGCAGTTTTTACAGAACATGTTCAGGTTCTATTCTCAACACAGATCATGGCACAAGAAAGATTAGGAAATAATTTTTAAAAGTTTAACAGTCATGAATATGAGGATAGAGTTTTAAGTTTGTGGTATTGTCATTTTCCTTAGGAAAAGTATTCCTTGCTCCAATTTTTTTTCTCTAAAAATTACACAGGTGAAAAGAGATTGTAAACCTAGGGACAAGGAGTAGGAGCAACTCAAGTTTCAGGCTGATATGTACATTTTTGCAGCTTTAGAACAGCAGCCATCTGTTACAAGATTTAAAATAAGGAATTATCTATGTAATTGGGCATAGATAGGCATTATATGTGCTCAAGAACATAAATCTACATGTATGAAAATCCTTTTGAAAAAGCTGGCATTTATTTACTGTAAAGCACACTATTCATTAGCAATTCTGTCTTCTGTAGTAAGTCTCACTAAACTCCTGCCATTGCAACTTCATGTCACAATCTAGAAGAAACATTTTTAGGGTGTTATGCAGATCCACTAAAATGCTTCACTACTTACACTATTCCATATGCCATGACTACTATGTATGTAAATGTTCTCAATATATGCTTATGGTATTTTAAAAGTGCATGTTTTAAAGTGAAATGTTAGTTCTTTTCTTGATAATTAAAACTATCAGAAAGCTGGGGATGTCTTATTTCCAAAAGTAAAATGCATTATTCCTCAATGCAGAAAGCTGGATTTACCTGATTTATAGGCATGGTATGACTTTCCAGCTGTGGTACTGCATCCAGGTCTGGGGCCCCCAGCACAAGACAAAAACTGGATTTATTGACACAAGTCCAGAAAAGAGACACCAAGTTGATCAGAAGGCTGGAGCTCCTCTCCTATGCAGACTGGCTGTCAGAATTGGGGTTCAGCCTGGAGAAGAAGCTCCAGGGAGATATTTCAGCAGCCTTCCATTACTTAAGGGGGGCCCATGACAAGACTGGAAGGGGCTTTCTTCAAGGACAAGATGAGATAGGACAAGAAGGAATGGCCTCAAACTGAAGGATGGCAGGATTAGATTAGGTGTTAGGAAGAAGTTGCTGTGAGGGTGGTGAGGCACAGGAACAGGTTTCCCAGAGATGCTGTGGCCTCCTCATCCCTGCAAGTGTTTAAGACCAGGCTGGATGGAGTTTTGAATATCCTAGTCTTGTGAAAAGTTCCCTGCCCATGGCAGGAGGCGTTGGAGATACATGATGTTTAAGGTCCCTTCAAACCCAAACCATTCTATGACCCTATGATTCTTGAGGCTTTTTTTGATCTAAATGCACTTTGGGCTTGGGTAGAAGTGATTCTCTGGAAAAGAGCCCCAACTTTCGCACTGTGTCTCCAGGAACCTCAGATTAGGAGTTCTCACAGGGGAATTCACATTGCTGGAATAGTCCCAAGGCTATGGATTGGTGAGAACAAACTTTTGGTCTACCCTTTGCTCATGGCCTGCTGTGCACACTACTGACAAAACATCTGTTCTTCATGTAGCTGCATTAACTATGTATGGAGTCTGTCATGCTGCCCTAGTCTCTGCCAGCACACATCAATCTATTTTTTTCAGTTTTTCTTGTCTTGTAGGCAGCTAGACATGTTTCTTAGAACTTTTTTAATGATATTTTTGATAACGTTGCTTTAAGTGTTTCACTGAATTTTGCCAGCTTATTGTTTCACAGACTTCAGAGCAAAAAGTGGGGATTTACTTTTACAGTTACATTTACCTATAATTGGGACCTGTAAATTTTCTCTAGATTAATCATATCACTTAAGTCTGTTTTAACTGCAGCTTTTTAGCCCTACATACCTTTGCACAGAGCTTTTTCCTTCAGTACATAGAGCCTTTGCTTCAGCTAAGCTTGTTAATTATCTCCTCTGTTGATATATTAATTGCTTCCCATGTAGATTTTAACATTTTAGGTTAATTGCTCTGCAAAGAGCAGGGGAAATGGGGGAAATGGAGGAACTTGTCATGTACCTGACTAGACAGAAAACTATCTAGGTGATTAATAAGCATATGATCAGAGAGGTGCATGGCTGATGTACCTCAGCAATTATTTGTTTCTGCAGACATGTGGTTAGTTAAACAGGATTGTATCTCACCCCAGAGCCTGTGTAGGAGTCCATTATCAGGAGTTGCTACCTGATAACAAGTAAACATGATCACAGGAGCTGCAAAGGGAACCCTGCTGTTGCAGTAGCTTACTGCATAAAATCCTGCCAAGAGCCAGAAATATTTCTTGTACTGAAGATCTACCTGTAGGTATCTTTTCTCTTTGAATCAGTGACATTATCTGACCCTTAATATATTAAACTCTCTAAAATATTACCATAAGGAGCACAGAATAGCAATAGATTGTCAATAATTACAATCTTCAAGCTGCTGTAATGACACTTACAAAACTTTAAGGTATCTTCTTCAGACATATATAGTGATCTGATATTCTGCTACAAACCATATGCAATTTTTTTGCTGAGCAGATAACCTGGTACTGTTAGAATTTATTTTACCTAGACTATAAAAAATGTGAAAAAGTCATGACAGAATGATTATCAATTGCAAAATCTTTACTCATAATGACTTTTAGACACAATAATGGTATTAATAATGCCTAGCTAGCAAAGCACCTAATATTGGATATTGGTTTGGCTATAATTGCAAACATATCAAAAAGGACTGGAAACTGTCATCAAATATTGGCTAAGTGGGTTTTTTTGGGACACAGAGTGCCAGAATCTTGTGAGTTCTTGGGAGGAAATCTAAAGTGCTACATCTCAGTTGCTTCAATGGCTCTGCAGAATGCAGGAACAGTTCTGCCAGCACTGAAAAGGGTCCTGAAGCACATTAGGTCCAAAGTATTAATTTCAAAATTTTCTAAGTCAAATACATTCCACATAATTCCCTTCCTGTATTTTTATTGCATTCACAGAATTACTTTTATTGAGGTCCCAATCAGATGTGGAGGAGAAACCTGTGGAAAGGAAAAGTCTAAAGAAGCAACACAAAGCTGGATGAAGCTCACTTTATTTTCAGCAAGCAGGAAGTCTGTTTATTGCCTAGATTACAAAATACCTGTATCCTTTACTTGCTTAATCATACTTTCCTTACATAGCCTTGCATGAGTAATTCAGCTACTGCATGGCTCCTTCAGCTGTTCAAGATACAGAATATTTACCCACAAATAAGGAATATAGCAAAGTTAAAATCAGTCCCACATCTTTCAGAATCCTAAAAATTTTTTTATACCATTTTTAATGGGTTACTTAAAACTCTGGGTTGGTGATTTCAATTCTTTTTTTTTTTTCTCACTTTAAGTTAGTCATCATCTCTCTCTCTTTTCTTCATAATAAAGTATAACTTTATTGCAGAAGTCCTGATAGCAAATAAAAATTTTATGCACGACTACAGAGGAAATGTTTTTCAATAAATGGTTCTCCCTACACATGTTCCTACTGCCTGGAGGGATATTCTTACTTTGTTTTAGAAGTTCTGGGTGGTATTATCAGAGAGCTATAAGCAGGGGTTCAATGTTAGTATATTAAGGCTAGCAAAACTTCCATATAACTTGATTACTATTCATAAATATATGTAGATGAAAAATTATTCTTTTAATAGCTTTTTAAAGTCTACTAGAAAAACAAAAATAGCTTTCTGAAATGCTTACTTATACAATAGCATACATAATTTTTCCCTTTCCCTCCTCTTCCCTCATTCCAGCAAATGTAAGAGGCTTGCCTCATCATTGTCCAACAAATCAGAGTAAACGATTTTAACCCATTTTACAATATTTTAAATGAGTACATGAGAAAAAGCAATGATTAATCTGGAGCCAAGTGATATTTGCTTCAGTTGCAACAAAGCTATAAGATCGTTACAAGAAATGCTGATGCAACTAAAACTCTCAGTCAGAAGCCAATGAGTTACACAGACATACCTAAGAACAGAATGTTTTCTGTAGGCTTTAACCAGCAATCCAAGGCAAAGGTTAGAAACTATTGGCTATGTAATCTGCTTGCTACTGTTGAACTTTTTACTTGTTAGACTGCATTGCTCTTTTACCATTTTACTGATTTCTGTTGATTTTTTAAATAGAACTAATTTCCTCTGTGTTATAGTTCACTTGCTTATTCTATAGTATTTACAATTGTCATTGATTGGAACATAACCATATTCTAAACCAGACTCCAAATAATTTTGGTGCTATCAAAACATTTAGTTATTTGCAGGAAACAGGTAGCAAACCGTGTACTTAATATGTCTTAAAAGTAATTCCTTTTTCAATTCTCAGTCATCTCTCATGGGGCAGCAATTCACTTTCATAGTATTCTGTAATAGTTTTTCCTGCAATAAGACTAAAGGGGAAAATGGAACGCTTGTTTTCTTGGAAGAAAGATCTTTAAAATAGATTTAAATCATTTGGTGTTTCTACTATAAAATTCTTGGAGCTTAAGTATCCTCACACAGAGATCCTTTTCCCTACTGTGAGAGGTGACAGATTCTAAACAGTCCAGAAGAAACCTATACAGGCAGAAATGGCTTTTTGAGAAGAAGAAAAGGTAAGCATCCAGCTTTGAACATTACAAACAAGACAAAATATTTGGATATGGTCTTGTGCTATCATAATATGACTATGACAGAAAAATGTACCCTTGTTTCCCAGGATAAAAAGGGCAGTGAATAAATCTGAGAAAGTGCTAATGCTGCTTTGTACTTAATCTGAGTTTAAAATAGAATATCGGTAGTCCTAGAATTTGTCAGTCTAGTTATATCTCACTATAGCTAAAATCACACTTCCCTTTCTCCTCTCTTCTTTATATAATCAGTAAATCAAACGATAGGGATTTTTTTATTATTATTTTTTAATGTAGGAAAAAAAAAAGCTGTNTGTGAGAATTTTTTTTTTCTAATTTTACATATTTAAGTTGTAAAGACCTTTTCATTTCAATTGACCTTACCTGCATTTCATAATATTTTAATTTAATTTCTTTTTTTGCCAAAGACTTTTTTCCAATGGAAATATTACTCTTTATTACCACTTTTTCTTTTATTTTTTTAATTTTGTTTCAGCTTCATCATACTTTCATTTTCTCCTTTTTAGTTCAATTAATTTCTTTCAGTCATTATTTGGGTTTCCTTTTGCTGTCTACTTAATTTTTCCTCACATTACTTGTTAGGATGATTTCTGTCTGTGTGTTAGACAGCAGCAAGAGTAGCGCTGCTCCACAGAGTATGAGCCATGAGCAAAGGTGACCACAGCACAGGCACGGCTCTCTCTAGGAGGGCACAGCTCTACAGGATCTGACTACAACACACAGAGCAGGCTACTGATCACAAGATCCATCAAGAGACCTGGTTTATCTGAGCTCTTAGTCTTTAGTAAATAGAAAATTACTCATAGGCTAGTTATATGCATATAACTATATAATAGCAGTTCATTGTTATCATTTATAACTGTTAAGTGTTAACTGACCTTCCTGCAGGTTCACATGTGTGACTAGGAACATAACAATATGACCCAGCACCGCAGAACATATCACCTGATACACACAAACAGGTGCAAAAATGTGAGTGTAAAGCTTTGCTCCATTAGCCTTCTCACCTGGATTAAGCTGCAATTGCCAGCTACCATGTTATTCAATACATATTGAAATTTCAATAGAGAATTGGATTGACCTGTATATTCCCACAATGTACATTTATTTGTATATATGTTTTTCTAGTGCACTTGAGAAATATAGTTCCTACCAGTTGTCATGGTTGCTGCCTGCAATCTTAATAAACTTCCTAAAGTGTTTTGAAGAGTACACAGAAATACCATCCTAGGCAGCCTGCCAGCTGGAAGGATATTATAAAATACTGCACTTGCTCACCAGGGGTTTACCACAATAACTTTCCAGCTGGCAGCCTGATCTGCTAGACAGAAGCCTCCAGAAGAGCAACACTTACCTGTTGCTGGCAGATTTGCTCACACCGTAGGGGTGAGGGTGTCCCAGGAAGAGCTTTTGACAATTTCTTCAAGCCTGGACATTTATGTGGTTTTACTTCCACTACTCCTCTGTGCTTGACAGAAATCTGCAGATTATAAAAATAACAAAAAACATATGAACTGAAAAATCCCCTAGTTTATAGAAATATTCACATAATATTAAAATTCTTAAAGATTGTCACATTAGATTTGGGATTAGTTAATCTTAAATCAGTAGAATAACAAGGTTAGTCTTGTACCTCAACAGAGATCAGTAGGGCAGATCACTCAGATTTCATTCGTTGACTAAATTAATATGGATTCTACAGTGATTTAGCATCAGCAAGAGCTTCACTTCTCTAAGTAGTTTAGAACCCTAACTTTGACTTGAAAAACAAAGACAAAAGGTCACAAACTATCTTTCAAAATCTCATTGGAGGATCTGAAGACCATCTTTTTGTCTGCTTTTTAAAACAGTCTCAGGTTTCTCACTGTCTTTAGGAAGACCATAAAAGAGGCTTCTTGTGAATGAATATCCCACTTCTGAATAGCTTAACACATATTAATTTATTGAATGAAGATTCAGCAACCAATAACTAAAGTAAAAAGGAAGGTCCATCTGAGGAAAATATCTTTTANCAGCTAATGCCTTGGAACAAATTCTTCACTGCTTGTATAAAGATTACTTATTTACTAGTGTACTACAGTGTGCTACAACTATTATACAAAAAATATAAAAGTGAAGACTCAATTCTACAAGAAGTGGATCATCTTAATAATGGGATCAAAATCACGTAACCTAAAATTAATCTTCTTTTTTTATATATATATATATGTAACCAACATTGTCCAGGCTTCTTTCTACTCAAACCAGAATTTTTTCAATAGACTAGATTTTAAAATCGTGATGGTTAAAATCACTGGCAGAAAAATTATAAAAAATATTAACTTAAAAGTTATGTGAGAATTTTTTTTTCTAATTTTACATGTTTAAGTTGTAAAGACCTTTTCATTTCAATTGACCTTACCTGCATTTCATAATATTTTAATTTAATTTCTTTTTTTGCCAAAGACTTTTTTCCAATGGAAATATTACTCTTTATTACCACTTTTTCTTTTATTTTTTTAATTTTGTTTCAGCTTCATCATACTTTCATTTTCTCCTTTTTAGTTCAATTAATTTCTTTCAGTCATTATTTGGGTTTCCTTTTGCTGTCTACTTAATTTTTCCTCACATTACTTGTTAGGATGATTTCTGTCTGTGTGTTAGACAGCAGCAAGAGTAGTGCTGCTCCACAGAGTATGAGCCATGAGCAAAGGTGACCACAGCACAGGCACGGCTCTCTCTAGGAGGGCACAGCTCTACAGGATCTGACTACAACACACAGAGCAGGCTACTGATCACAAGATCCATCAAGAGACCTGGTTTATCTGAGCTCTTAGTCTTTAGTAAATAGAAAATTACTCATAGGCTAGTTATATGCATATAACTATATAATAGCAGTTCATTGTTATCATTTATAACTGTTAAGTGTTAACTGACCTTCCTGCAGGTTCACATGTGTGACTAGGAACATAACAATATGACCCAGCACCGCAGAACATATCACCTGATACACACAAACAGGCGCAAAAATGTGAGTGTAAAGCTTTGCTCCATTAGCCTTCTCACCTGGATTAAGCTGCAATTGCCAGCTACCATGTTATTCAATACATATTGAAATTTCAATAGAGAATTGGATTGACCTGTATATTCCCACAATGTACATTTATTTGTATATATGTTTTTCTAGTGCACTTGAGAAATATAGTTCCTACCAGTTGTCATGGTTGCTGCCTGCAATCTTAATAAACTTCCTAAAGTGTTTTGAAGAGTACACAGAAATACCATCCTAGGCAGCCTGCCAGCTGGAAGGATATTATAAAATACTGCACTTGCTCACCAGGGGTTTACCACAATAACTTTCCAGCTGGCAGCCTGATCTGCTAGACAGAAGCCTCCAGAAGAGCAACACTTACCTGTTGCTGGCAGATTTGCTCACACCGTAGGGGTGAGGGTGTCCCAGGAAGAGCTTTTGACAATTTCTTCAAGCCTGGACATTTATGTGGTTTTACTTCCACTACTCCTCTGTGCTTGACAGAAATCTGCAGATTATAAAAATAACAAAAAACATATGAACTGAAAAATCCCCTAGTTTATAGAAATATTCACATAATATTAAAATTCTTAAAGATTGTCACATTAGATTTGGGATTAGTTAATCTTAAATCAGTAGAATAACAAGGTTAGTCTTGTACCTCAACAGAGATCAGTAGGGCAGATCACTCAGATTTCATTCGTTGACTAAATTAATATGGATTCTACAGTGATTTAGCATCAGCAAGAGCTTCACTTCTCTAAGTAGTTTAGAACCCTAACTTTGACTTGAAAAACAAAGACAAAAGGTCACAAACTATCTTTCAAAATCTCATTGGAGGATCTGAAGACCATCTTTTTGTCTGCTTTTTAAAACAGTCTCAGGTTTCTCACTGTCTTTAGGAAGACCATAAAAGAGGCTTCTTGTGAATGAATATCCCACTTCTGAATAGCTTAACACATATTAATTTATTGAATGAAGATTCAGCAACCAATAACTAAAGTAAAAAGGAAGGTCCATCTGAGGAAAATATCTTTTAAAATATAAATCAGAAGCAGCAACTGTAATTCAGATCAATCCAAACTTTCCTCCCCTGCCTGCTGAAGAGCACAAATCTTGATAGAGGAAGAACACAGTGTAACTGTTAAACTATTCACTTTCAGACATAATTATACAGGTTTGCATCTAGATGGTTCTTGAATACCTCTGGTGAGAGAGACTCTACCTCTCTAGGCAACTCGTTCCAGAGTGCAGCCACCTGCACAGTAAAGAATTTCTTCCTCATACCCAGCTGCAACTTGCTGGCCATCAGTTTCCGGATGCTGTCTCTTGTCCTATTGTTGGGCACCACTGAACAGAGCCTGGCTCCATCCTCCAGGCCTCCTCCTTCCAGATACTGACAGACTTTGATGAGCGCTCCACTCAGTAACCTCTTCTCTGGATGAACAGGCCCAGCTTTCACAGTCTATAGTCAAAAGGCTCATGCTCCAGTCCCTTCATCATCTTTGTCACCCTCCTCTGGACCTGCTCCAGGAGCTCCATGTCTCCCTTGTACTGAGGAGCCCAGAACTGGACACAGCACTGCAGGTGAGCTTCACTAGGGCTGAGTGGAGGGGCAGGATCACCTCCCTCAGTCTGCTGTCAATGCTCTCCCTAATGCACCCCAGGTACCACTGGCCCTCTCGGCCACAAGTGCACTGCTGGCTGAGGGACACTTGGTGTCCACCCAGAGCCCCAGGTCCTTCTCTGCAGAGCTGCTCCCCAGCAGGTCAGCGCCCAGCCTGTGCTGGTGTGTGGGGTTACTCTTTCCCAGGTGCAGGACCTTTGCTGAATTTCAGATGATTCTTCTGTGACCATCTCTCCAGTTGAGGTCCTTCTGCTGCACTCTGCGGATCCTGGCAGTGCATTCTGTGTCCTCACAATACGTGCAAAAACCCACCAGAATGAGGTGTAAGATTTTCTTAAGACAGAAGTCCTGGAACCAAGTTTTCAATAAGTATATCCACAGGAAAGTCTACAGGAACACAAAAGGTTTCAGGGAAATAAGGGATAATAATAATCAGTGATTGTTTTGTATTAAATGACATTATTTTGGTCTTTGAATTGCATAGGATTGTGTCAACATACCAACAGTGGGCTTTGCTGGATATTCATTTTCAGACTTACACTGTCATACTATAAACTGAAGTCAGACATATGCCTTGGTGGAAGGGCTCTCAGTTTCATCTATTTTCAAATGAATGGATAAGATTTTTATACTATATGACATAGACAACCTTTCACTTCCTAGTGTGTAGTCACATAAAAAATTATCAACTCTCAGTGTTACAGTCACAAGACTTTCACTTCAGTATGAAGAAAGTCAGTCCTTTCAGTATCAATAAAATTCAATTTTCTCTAGAATAGAGGCCATGAATAGCATTCTATCTGAAAGAGAAAAAATAATTTATGTCACATTACTTGATTTTTTCTCAAAATTTACAATCTGATTCAAATCAGTAGAAAAAGAGTATTAGCTATAAATGTGAAAGTCTGAACAGACACAAATTTTGACTAAGATAAAATTTCAGCTTAGCTTCTTGGACCTTGTGCTTGAGTATGACTTTATCAGACACATCCAAGAATCACTTCAGGCAGAATAGTCCATAAGTTCTTTTGCTGATTGAGGAGCATCAAATAGTAAATATGACTAATACATAGGATATAAATCTCTTTTCCAACCAAAGAGACTGCATCCGAAGATGCCAAGAAAACCAATTTATGTTTTTGTGAATATAATTACACTGAAAGGTAATAGAAGAAACTGAGTGATGCTTTCAGAATGAAGTTTCTCACTCAGTTGATGTAAGTTCAGCTATATGTGTAGTTTTCCTTTTGGGACATTCCTTTGCAGTGAAGATACAGGCTATGTTGACCAAATACTAGAACTATCAGTCCCCTGATAGTCAGTGACATTCCCCCACAATTTGCTGTGAAAGTATTCAGGTTTTTTATGAGTGAAGGACCACCAGATGAGCCTCCGGATTTTATTTTATAGCAGAGAGTTTGTAGAATGGTCATGAGGTTTTTTCTTAAGTTGAAAAAGAAAAAAATAAAAGTATTTCCTAAATATAAATAAGTCATAACTTTCATTATTCTACTATTAACACTCTCATTGTTGCGATCTATCCCACATTTAAAATTTGTACCTTTCAACACCTCTGACTTAATTCTAGATTGCAAAGCATGAAACAAATATTATGTTTACCATTGCCAAAATGTATGTTTACCAGGGGTATGTACTGTGTATGATGTTAACTGTGGTCTCCCATTAACTGCCATTTTTTAATATTTATTACTCAGGAAAAAAAAAAAAAAATCAAGCTTTTAGTTTCACCTGAATACTCAGTTTGATTGAGAGAGCCCAATTAAACTATTCTTGTGTCAAGTATATTAATTAAGATGACATACCTAACACAGAAACTGTTATATTGCTGCTTGTAGCTGACTGATATGGAACATCTGGAGGTTTTTATTTTGGGTACTTTTGCTACTTTAGGAATTCTGTGTGATAACATGAGTCAAAGGAGGATATAGATTTGCAAAAGTAGTCAAGGAATAGTATAATTGGATGACGTCTTTATACATTCCATTGATACAAATTACTTTAAAAGGGCACCTCAGTGGAGTTCTTTTAAGTGCTACAGAGCAAAGTATGAGAAAGGAACACAAAAGTAGAAAGAGACCAGTTGCTCAGAGTGTAATTGCACAGTGTTCTACTGCGGGAATTGCTACACCATAGGGCAACCAAAAAAATTTATCATCAAAATATTAGAGAAGTCCTGCATCTACAGAGGACATTTCCTGAGTTAATCATCTGTATGGCTTTGTGGGGAATGTGACTAGATTACAAAAATTTCTAATGCAGATTGACACAGAACGCTTTTATTTAAAAAAGGCATTACAAAAAATAGTGCTTTTCACTCAAAAAACCTAAAGAAATTGTCCCCAGAAATTTGGGCCAAACCAAAGAATAACACCTTTAAACTCCATAAATTAATATTTATGACATAGCAATAGAAACTGAAGCATTTACCTTGATCACATCCACTAAAAAGGAGAAGACAAAACACCCACCTTTGCACAGCCTATTTCTGTCATTATTAACCTGATCTGATTGGAAATTCTTTGGAACTCAACAACATCATTTAACTGCTTGACTCTCCTGTAGTCACAGGAAGATTGATTTAAGGTAAGTATGCTTAAATTTAATAAACTCTTAATGATAATGTACTCCTTGAGAGCCTCTGTACCACCCATTCCATCTATACAAGGACTGAAATGGTGCACTTAATTTACTTTAACCCCCTTAGTTATTAATTTATATGTTCTCACACTTACATTTTTCCTGATATGTGCTGTACTTTGTACTTGTTAGAATTTTCTGAGTTCAGACACTTTCACAAGCTTGATAACATTGCTAGAATACAAGCACTATTGATATAAAGCCAAATAACTAAAAGTTTTCTATAAGCAAAAGAGAATATACTTGAAAATGGGTTTTCATAGAATATCCTTTTATTTTTTTTACAACTTTCTGAATAAAAAGTATTTGAATATCATACATTCAAGTTTAAATTTGATCCTACCAAATTCTGGAGAAGCAATTAGAGAGGCATCAACAAATGTTTTCAACAAATATGTAATATTATTCTGGAGGTGATTTTGCTTTGTAAAAACTGATAGTACTGAGAAACAGCTGAGTCATCTAACAAAAAATCATAATTATATGGCTTCCTTAGAGGAAAAAGAAACCCAAACACTACAGTCTTTTAGTTAATAGACAAGAATTTAAAATACTACACATGAAATAACTGGCAGTCTTGTAATAAAAACCCCAAACAAACAAACAAACAAGGAAACGATACCTTAATATGTATGCAATTATGTAACTAAAACTACTTTTTTAATTCATAGATGCAGAAGGATAAAACTAAGACTGCAGAGATATTGGGCCTCTCCTTTTCATATACCAAGTGAAGATGCCTAGCGATCATGTTGAACAGTCTCAAAATCAGCAGTATCTTTAATATCATAACACTCCCCAATTCATTGGTTATTCCTGTAGTGATTTTTTTCTCCCAATTTACACAGTGATTTAGGAGCTAATAAAAAGTGTGACTATTATGTCATGGTGACCTCAGAATTTTGGGGCTGGCAATGGTGTTTATAAGTGTGCCATGATATATATTTTTTAACATTATCAAATATACTTAAGAATAGTTTCATACAATAATCATGGTTTGTGTAAAGTTTGATGTATGTGACAGAAAATGATGTATATCCTTCAAGTGGCAAAATCATCTTCTAATGTAATACAATACCATAATATAAAAATAAAAGAGGAACAAAGGATGTTTCTGCACCTTTCCATTCTTTATCCACATCTATATCCATATTCCAGCACCATATCCATTCAGATATAGTTAAGATGTGATGTCTGTGCTAAAGCCAATAATGTTTGTTGGGAATGTAAATTATGAACAGATATATCAAAATGAACACATATAACACATTTCAAAAATAGATTGTTCTTAACAACTTCACAAGGTTGAGATAATGTATTTGAATTGATAGAATATCTATCAGTGTTTTATGAACAGCATTCATTTATAGGAAAACTATAAAAATACACTGAAAACTATATCTAATTGTTGCAAAAATATGTTCTAGAGATTATTTTTTGGATCTTAGCAGTCCTATGATTCAGAAGCTGCTTGGGTCTGATGAGTTGTTCTTAGTTTCTGCCACAGTACAGTAACAATAGATACTGAGAAATCTTAGCAAAATCCCAATATATTAACTTATTGAAGATACCTAAGTATATAGCTATATGATCTTGGCAATATTTGTTGAAATAGAGAGCAATGCTTGTTTAGTTTTCTACTTTTGCTAAATGTGTAAATGTTCCAAGTCCATAACACTCTCTACTGACACCCCTTTTCAAATATGTCGTTTAAGTGATTAGGGCCAGTCCAACATTACCTTCCAACAGCTTTTCAATTAGAAAAATGTTCATCTGTTTTTTTTTTTTTAAAAAAGGGGACAGAAAGAATGAAAGAATTTTTGCTATTGTTATTTTTTAGTGTAAACGGTTCTATGCTGCTGCAGGATGCAGTTTTGAGAAAAAACAGTATAAGATTTCTATACAGAAGTCAGATTCAAAAAGTACACAAGGATGTAAGAAGCCGAACATTAGATCTCCTTATTTAGGAAGCTGAGGTTTAAATAATCTTGCAAACATATGAATACTTTAATCAGGCTCACAAAGTGTTTCATAAAATGTGTCTCTCAAGCTCTCTTTCAAAGAAAATGTTCTCTATCTGTAAAAATAAATACTATTATTTATTTATTTATTGTTGTTTTTAAAGAATTCATATTTTTTTAAACATTATTCCACTCTTAAAACTTAAGTCATTACAGAATTCAGTTTTATGCATATAGAATTACATCTGCACTAGGCAAACAAGAGAATGAAAACAGAATAACCAGTAGTTGCTGGACAAACCATAGGAACTGTGATAACAGGATGCTCCCAGTTTAAAACCCTCCCCTTAAAAGTACCGGAAACTGAGTTTCAATCTTGATTTTCTTTTTCACAGAGAAGAACAATCTCACTGGTACAAGCAGGAAATCCTAAAGAGAGTCTAGCCCTCAGCTGGTGCATTAATCTCTTATTTTTTCAGTCAAGGTGAGGTTCACCAGCCGTTTACACACCAAGATTTTTGTATTCTCTTGTCCAGCATTGAATGTTTTTTGGTTTTGGCTTGGTTAGTTTGTTTGTTTTTTTACCATTACCATCCCCTCTCCTCGCTGTTCAGAATTACCACACTGTAGCAGTTCAGGGAAGCACAAAGAGCAGGGCCACCCCACAGGGAAGAGCCACCAAGGGTGTTCAGGGCACCCAGGGGGTAGTGCCCATCCCAACCAGAGTGCACCTGCCATTGAGTTGATAACAGAGTCCAGCATCAGTCCCAGACAAAGCAAGGAGATGAACCAGGCGGAGTTTATCCAGAGATCCAGTTAGGAGCAGCAGAAGACAGGACCAGAGACAAGACTGGAAGCAAGATATAACTACCATGAGGTGCTTTCAGGAGACAAGTTGCCCTCAGTATCGGTCCAAGGTCTGTCTACATGACATGAACTTAAACAGGACAAGTACGTTTCAGTCATAGTCCAGGATAGGCGACTGGTTAATCAGGCCTCAACTCACATGCAGCTTCTGGAACCCAATGTAGATGGTGTGCTTGGAAGCTCCAGGTGAGGCTGGTCAGGGCTGTTAAGACCTATGAGCATCTTAGGACTCCTGACACTTTACAGCCTTTTAGCTTCTTCATGATATCAAAACTTAGAAATGCAACCAAACAAGTTTCTAGTCAAGCTTGACTTAGGAAAAAAACAATCCTAACTGTGCTATGGGGTTTCTTGGCTCAGGCATCAATATAACACTGTATAGATACAAACATGACCTTTTTTAGATCAGCTGTGAAACTCCAGTTGTATTGTTTACTACAAAAAATTCTGGTTTTGATAATACTGAGAACTCTTCAAGTCCAAGGAATGTTGACCAACAAAGGACTCAGCTTAGGTCCAAAGTTTATATATTAGTTATGCCTAAGTATAACTTCAATTAATGACCTTATGCATATTTTCACTATGGAATTCAAAAGTCCTTTTACATTATTTTTATGTCAAATGTATTTACATTTACACCAATTGTGAAATTATAAGACTACAACACAAAAGAACCTTATAAATACTTTACCAAATTCTTTTATGATTAGATTAACTTCATTAATAATTTGCAAAAATAGATAAATACCAAAAACACCTTCTCAAAAGTCACCAAAATTAATATATTAAAAGTCCTTAGTGTTTTATGTCATTAACTGAAATTAAATTTCTATATTTCATGCAGATAGTAAACCTGGTGCTTTCATCATTAAAGGCAACTTTTTTCCTATTATGCTTATATAGAACGTTTTCAGCAAGACAACTTTCTCATTCATTTTTTTAATCAAAAAATTACCCAAAAATTTAATGTGGTCAAAAATTTTCCCTTATGCTTCCTAAACCAGAAACTGAAATTAATTTTAAATAAATATATCATTATCCTTGTATCTTCTCCTTCCCAGAAAAATCTCACATTTTGAGTAAGACCATACAATAAACAGTTCAGCATTTGGCACCAGTGAGGAGAACAAGCATCTCAAAGGAGACCAAGGATTTCCAACAGCAAATCTTTAACTAAAAGAGTAGCTTTCAATGCCATTAGACACAAAATCATTTTAAAAGGCTCTATTGTATTGCTGTAATGTTTCATCCATACAAGTAGGGCTGGAACATTTACCAGCTGTGCATGGGACCATGCTCTACAGGGATAAAACTTTCTTCCCTGAACTATCAATAGACGTGTTCAAGAGTAAACCAAATAAGATAAAACAATCATAAAATGATTCTTTTCTTCTTTTTTTTCCCTATGATTCCTTTATGGTAATTTGAAAGGTGATCATCATTTAGAAGGCCAAGGTTTGACTTTTTGTTTTTTGGTGATATACAGGGGAAAACAATAATTCTAGAAGACAACTGAGGCATGTATCTAAGGGGTAATTTGCTCTGTCAGTACATCAAAAGCGCTAGTGTCCTTTTCAAAAATTATTCGTAAGAAAAGAGATTAATTTAACAATTTGTTTAGAGGATCAAAGAGATCATTTCAATTTGGTTTGATTTTTATTTGACTTGAATTATGTACATCAAAAGCATATATCTCAGGCTTATAAAAAAAGAGAATAAGAAAGCCAAAGCACTGAAATTAACATCAGGGGAACAGATCGGGAAACAACTTCAAGACCAATAAGCAGCTATGACTTTTTCTGTTATAAAGATAAACATTTTGACCTTTTTAAAATATGAGTTCTGGAACTGCAAGGGCAACATAATCAGGTCTTTTTCAAAGGACACTGATTCAATGCAATAAATTGAAGAGTTCTCAAAGAACTAGAAAAAATTAAATGAGCGTAATGTTAAAGCATAATTTACTTCTTTTTAATAATCTTGGCCATTTGAAATTCAAGTGTTAGAACACTGACAGTTTTCTGTACATTCCACAGCAAATTTCAAAACTTATTTGAATTATCAATGCTGTGAAAACTTTTCAAGGTCTTGTGACTTGGAACTTTTGCACAACGGCATTGAAAATTTAAATGCAATACAAATGTAAACTTATTGCTAAGTACATATATCTTATTGAAGTGTACATAAATTTTATGCCTATGAATGAAAGCATCACATTTTTAAGCAATGCAGTTACAAGAAGTCTTTACAAGTTTACAGAAAACAGGTTAGCAGAAAATACAATTCTGCTCTGAAAAAAACACAGAAAACTTTAACTTGTCATAGAAAAATATCATGAAATGTGTCACCTCTCGAAAAGAGAGAGCTGTCTGTAGAGCTAAGCTGAATAACAGCTGAGAGTACTTTTCCCTGAGGCAAATGACTTATAGTTTAGAAGAATCCTTTCTCACCCACTTACAAGTTGCTCTCTTGAGTATACTCTTTATTATGGAGGTGTGAGGTAGCAGTTCCCTGTGGGCTGGGAACTGAGAGCCCTGGGGCACCCCCAGGTTGGGCAGACACTCCTGTCCCACTGCCCAGGCCAGGAGGAGCAGAGACACGGGGGGAAGCCCCAGGTGCTCCCACCGAGCACCTTGCTGGGAGGGGGAAGGACTGACTCCGTGCCTGGGCACCTACTGGCAGGTGGGCTTCACCCAGGGATGGTCAGGGCTGTGGGGACTTGGACACCAGCCCTGGGACAGAGACCGATGGCCCCAGCAAGCAGTAATGGGGTCCAGAGCACCACAGAGGGCCACTGAGAGACCCTAGTGAGGCTGAGCAAGAACAGTAAGGCCTGATATTAGGGCCCTGATAGCATTTACCTCTACTTTTACATCCAAATGATCAATTCACACAGCTTCTATTCTCTCTCTCTCTTCATGTTTCAAAACTCTTGTTATCGTCCTTTACTATTTTCCTCATTCTTCCTCATGACACCTCAGCTTTTATAGGTTCAGGGCGGCAATTTACTAAAAAAAGGAAATTCAAGCAAAGGAACTAACTTATTAAAAAGCATAAAGTGAATGTATCACTTCCCTCTACCTACTGGCAACACTCCCCATAACACAGGCCAGGATGATTTATTGGATGATAAAATAAAACAGCATCACCAAAAATCTTAATTTCTGACTCAGTGTTGTTATGTATCTCTATAATATTTTTAATATAAATGGTTAAAGATCAATCTTAGTAGTGTAACAACTGCCACTGAGTTGTGATTTCGATTCAGTCAGATGGCAAACAGAGCTACTTCTGCAATGCTTATTTTGGCATTCAGTCTACAGTTTCTTTTCCTTGGTTTAATGCCAATATTCTAGCTACATCATCTTGTCCTGCACTAAATTATTTCTCTCTGACTTAATACTTTAAACCATTGGCTAATTGTAGCATGTTAATTCTCTCTGCCCCTTTCCATTGCTGAGTCAAGCTGTACACACCTCCTTCTTTTATCTTTCCTCAGAAATCAATCCCTCCATCTCCTTGATCTAGGCCCTGGGTTTGTTTTTTGTTGGTTTGGTTTGTTGGGGAGGAGGGTGGGGGGTGTTGTTGCTTTTTAAACTTGTCCTCAGAACTTCATTCAGTTTGTCAATATCTCTTTTGGAAAGTAGTTTCTAATATCAAATGCAATATTCAAGATATATTCACTCCAAAACACTACAAAGAAAGAGTTGTTTCCTTGGTTGCTGAAACAGTACCACACTCTTTACTACTTTCTGACCACTTTGTGCTCATTATGCCACCCGCAGAATCAAAAGAAACATTTAAGTCCTTCATAACAGACGTGTATTTCTATCTATCCTCTACCTGTCTTTCCAGGCTTATACAATAGCAAACTTACTTTGAATGTTAATGAATAAATCTCCCAGAACTAAACTACACCAATAATAAAGGCAAAGCACAACAGATGGAAGTCACATAAACACATTACCTCTGTTATCTTTACATTGAAATTTTTATCAGACTTTGTAAGTTTTACAGTTCTCTTCAAAATCTTACAAGTTACTTTCAGTTGTTAATAACACAAGATTACTAAGGACCCAAAAGGTCAAGCTTATTTCCCCTGCTACCATAAATTCTATTGTAAGTTAATTTGTTTATGAGTTTATCAAGGTCTATCTTAAAAGTTTTCAACTTTCCTGTTCTACATTGTAAATTACTCATAATCATACACTGCATACAGGGATAAAAACTGCTACCTCTCTTTGCAGACATGGAAATAAAATGTACAGATTCTAAGGGATTTTTCTGGGGGACACAACTAGAAGAGAGATTGTCAGCTCTGAGGTATACAGCAAGTATTGCTTAACTTGTTGGTACTAGAGTTGTTATGCAAAAAAAATTACAGTGTACCAAAGCAAAGTAATTAGCCAGACTGTTCTTATTTTCCAACACTGGTTTACTTATGAAAAAAAGACATATGCACAAATATTAATAGAAATAACATGCAAAAATATTAATAGATGTATTAATGAGGAAATGAAAAATCTCTCTAAATCACAACATTCTATTTTGTTTCTGTTAAAACTACTCTCATTAGAACTGCACAGTGATAGTAAGAAGCATCCTCATAGCTGTCTACTCAATCAGATTAGAAGATTCTCTGTACACATGTAGTTAGAAAATGAAAATATATAACATGATCTGGCTATTCTTGGCCTCAATTTCTTATGTGTCTTTAAAGTTATTGTAAAGAATAAGAAAGTCTATAGAGACATTTGAATTAATCTGTATACCTCCCAATACCATGCACTTGGTGGCAGGACAAACAACTTAAGATTTTCTCATAGTTAATAAGTTTGTTTCAGTCCTGTAATTAGAAAAGAAAGAAAAAAATGTTTTTACAAACCTCTGAAGGCTAAAAATATTTTTTTTGTTTTCAGTCTCATTAGAAACTTTGAAATATAAACCATAAATGCTTTATTATTTTAAGAAAACTGTGATCTTTTTCACATCTTTTTCAGTCAGCTGCAGCCCATCAGAAGGCTGTTTTCTTACTTCAGAAGTGAACTTGTCCTTTCTTGTTCTACAGGAGCTTCTGTTTTCTTCATTTATCAGCTATGATGATGACAGATAATCCCTACATACCCCTAGGATTGTGATTGCCTTCTGTTTGCTTTCCTTTATTTGTCCGACATGTGTAAGATATTTTCAACTCTTACGCAATCTGTGGCATGCTAAGCCCAGTTCACATAACCACTAAGATCATTTTTGCACCATTTTTATATCATTCCCTCATCATTTCTGTATTTCCCCAAACACACTCAACTGCATCAAGATGGGTTTCTTAAGATACACCTTTATTTTCTCATACAATTCCATTTCTTTTTGCTTATGTTCTCTGTGTTGTATCACATCATTCTCTTCCAATAATATTTGTATCTACCAGTGACAAGAAAATATTGATTCTTTTAGTTGTTGCTCATTTCTTTCAGAAACCTGTTTTTTGAGCTTTGTTAAGCTATTCCAAGAAAGTAGATTCAACAAGTTCTCTGGCTTATTTTAGCATTATGTTACTTAGTGAAAATTTTATTTTTTTCTAATGTTCAGTCTGAACTGCATGCAATAATTTCGAGATGCTGCCTTTACCATCTTCTCCTTTGCTCCATCATGTCTTTAACTCTCAGTCAAGAAGCTGTGATCTGCCATTTGGCTCGCACCTTTGTCACTGTATTAAACAAGACCAGGTCTCTCAGTGTCTCCCTGCAGAATTCTGTTGATCGGTCTTAAGTTTGTCAAGATCCATTTGGACTGGAACTCCAGAGTTTGCTGTGTTTGCTGTTCCAATTTTAACATCACCCACAGATTTGCTGAAGATGTAGTTTAACCTGTCATCAAGGTGACTATTCATGATACAGTAAAATATTAACACAGTAATCAACACAGAAATATCCTGTTACCAACTGCCAAATGGCTACCAAGGCATTGATTACTATCCTTAGACCCTTGTGATGCATCCAAATCTCTATCCATCCAATTCTTCAGTCCACAATTTCTCTACTTCCAAACGTGCATGCTGAAAGAAAAAATCTCAGAAATGCTACTGCAAGGCATAGTCTATTTATTGCTCTTTCATTCTACCCATTCCCACTCCATGCACTGTTGAAAGCAACCAGGTTAGTTATCAGGTTTTGCCTTACCCTGTTACCTGGTTATCTTCTTTTATTTTATATGTGGAAGTGTTTTTTAGAAGGAAATTTTCCATGATCTTTACAGGCACTGAGGTTGCACAGATCTGTCTAAAATGTACAGGCTTTTGTTGTTGTCTTAAAGATGTTCATAAAACTTTTTTATTTGCAAGGAACACTCTCTTGCCCCATCATCATGGTAGGCAGCTCACTCAGAGTAACCGCCTCACCTTTTCAATGAGTCTCTAATTCATTTATCCCCATTGTTAATTGTACTTTACTGTCATTTATATCATTATCATTAATCCAAACACAATAATAAGTCACTAAATGAAGAACACAAAAAAGCAAGAGTGCTTTTACTACAAAATCATGTATTTTGTTTAAGAGCACTATAGAATGGTTTTATGTGGACATTTGTCTTACTGCTATGTGACAGAAATTTAATTTACTGAATATTTTCAGGAAAACTGAATTCCAGTGAACACATGCTGGCCAGATTTGCTCAGGAGAGGGTCCTTGAGCTTTTTTCCATCATTATACCTTCTGCTGAGCCCAAAGAGACTTTCCAAGTTTTAGATTTTACAATTCTAGGACATCACAAGGTTCACAGTAGTTTGTCATCCTGATTTTTTCAGCTTCTCTTCTGTTCACAGTTTTCATAGTTTTGGGTTGTCTCTCATGCTCTAGTGCTGTAAACAGTAACAGATATTTTCATAAATTCAAGGTAGTTTACATTCCTGTTCATAGAGATATGGACAGCTGATGGACAGTGGTCTTAAACAATGGGATGGGGAGAGGTGTCAACCTTCTCCCCCAATCCCTGGCCTTTGTAGAAATACTATAAAATGGAGTCAGATCCTTTTAAATAAGTAGTTCATGCCTTCTCACCAAAGTGTGTGTGTGCGTGTCTGTGTGACAAACAACGTCAGTAGTTCATAAACAGAGTGGCAATTTTCATGAGAGCAGTGGTCTTCAAAAATGAATTCTTGAAGCAGTAAGATAGTCCAAGTTATCACAAATTACTCATCATAACTGATTATAATCAACAGAATACAATGAACAAACAGTGAAATTAAACACATATTATATGCTCCATGTGGTGACTTTGGTCCTGTGAAAAATTATTCATTAATGAAAGCCATTTACTTTCCACAGTTCATTTTAACAAATCTAAACAAAATCCTAGAGAAGCTTGTGAAGAACTTATCAATATACAATTTCCTAATTTCCCCTTGTGATAATTTTTGACATTTCTAAGCGGAATGGAAAAAGAAACTGCGGTGAAATACAAAATGGTCTGTTGTTAGCATCAGTACTGTTACAGCCTTTCAGTATTAAATTTATTCCACTAGTGGCTGAGTGTGCTGGTTTTGTCCAGGTTAAAATTAATTTCCTTCATAGTAGCCCCTATGTCTGTGTTTTGGATTTGCACTGTAAACAGGGTTTATAACACAGGGATGCTTTCATCACTGCGGAACTGCATTGAGCTTTTCTGCTCCTTATACCACCCCATCAGCAAGGAGGCTGGGGGCGCAGAAGGCTTTGGAAGAGGACACAGCCAGGACAACTGACCTCAGATAACCAGAGGTATATTCCATAGTTTATGGCATCATGCCCAACATATAAAGCTGGAGGAAAAAAGAAGGAAGGGGACAGATTTGAACTGACAGTGTTTGTCTTCCCAAGTCGCCATTACATGTGATGGAGCCCTGCCTTCCTGAAGATGGCTGAACACCTGACTGTAGTGCTTTACCTACTACCTGTAGTAGTTGCTTTACCTATTAAATACCATTTCCTTATACCCTTTAAAGTTTGAGCCTGCTTTGCTCTTCTCCTAATCCTATCTCACAGAAGAAAAAGAGTAAATAATTCTAGTGGGCATTCAACCCACCACATTAATTGGTACATTGGCTGGGAAATGAAAAATTGGCGACTAACACCACTACAAAAGTCTTTAACTCAACCGACAAGTTTTCTTACCCTCCAATTCTCTTTCCCATTCTACCAGGAGAAAATTCTACTAGGAGCAAACAGCTGTGTGATGTTTAGTTGTTGGCTGGGAATCAACCATGAAAATAAGTAACTAAATATTTAGCACTACAGAACTTAATTCCAAAAAAAATGAGTAAATAAAATATGAAGGGAAATTTCCAAGACAAGGAAAATACTGCTTTCTCACCGTGTTTTTCCTTTATCCTTGTTGCTTTTTTTCTTTCTCAATAAACACTGAGTCTTAAAATATTGTAATAAACTTCACAGTTGGTATGTTTGGACGTGTGGAATTTTTGCACTTATTAAAGTAGATAGATAAAGCTTCCTGGTCCAAAGTAATTTAAAAAAAAACACCTTATTTTTTACTCTGACGAAGGCTATTAACTTTTTTTGATTTAAACAATTTTGAAAGCTGAAGCAAATACAGATGCAAAACTCCTATAGCTCAATAATTCTACCTCATTATTTTTTTAAAAAAAGGGAAAAAGCAATTTTTGCAAATTTGTCTTTATAATGGTTTTAAGTGAATTAGAGTTGTTACTACTGTGGTCAACCTTTACAGTATGAAGAAGATAAGGATATGATCTGCCGGAGTCAATAGAAGACATCTTTTCTGTAAGTAAGGATTTGTTGACAATATTATTGAAACTTTGAAACGCAGCTTGAAAATAACTTGAACTGGTTAATGAACACTGTATGAGCAAATGTACAACTGGAAAGAGGAGTGCAGAACACAGGTTCAGGAAGATGCATTTCTAATAGGCATTAGGAGTGTCTACTTATCTTCATTACAACCGGTTTCTGGGATTAAAAGACCATGCTACCTAGATGGCATAATGACAACAAAGTTGTCTAGTGGTTTGACATCAGAGGATTCAACTTTTGTGTCTTCCAAAGAAATTACTTCAGCAGGCAAGGATTGCAAAGGTCACAGATAGAGTCACTATATCTCTTTCCTCTAGTATTCTGAAAAAAAGCAATCCTGTTCTGCTGGTGAGATTTGACAGCATCAGTAAGTATACTATTATCTGCTACAGCAGATGATCTTTAGCTGTGACTTTCTATATTGTGGAATTAAATCCATACAACTGAAAATTTTTGGATCCTATCTTTGTAAATATTAACAGGATTTCAACCACTTACAGTATTTTTCCAGGCATAAGAGAGAGTGTATCCACAACAGGTTCTCTAGAACTTATGTTTAGCACTCAAACTACCCTGACTAAACCTACAGGATCAATGATTCTGTGCTGAGGGGTTAACAAAATTAATTATATCATACCATAGCAATATCAGGTGTATGAATGTGACCACATTACGTCTCCAAGTATCTTGCATGAAGTAAAATGTTTCAAACCGCTCAAGTCAGATACCTGTTTTTGTAATAAAAACATTCTTTTTTTCTTGCTTAGTAAACTTACCTTCCAATTCTTTATTAAGAATTTAAAAAGCTATATTCTCTGCTTTTCTAATCAAGTTAGAACTGATAACTGGGTAAATGCAGTTGTCTGCAGTTCGCTTTAAGCTGTTACCTGAAGATGCTGGCAGTCCTATGATTCAAGGTTTCAAACAGTTTCTTGGCATAAGGATGAATACTATAGTGAAAAGTACTAAAAGCATTCACACAGATTAAAAGAGTATGGGAAATTGGCCTAGTCTTCACAATATCCTAATCCTCATTTAATGCATGGCACTCCATCCAAGGGATGCACATGGGAGAAAAATCTCAATTTCTTCATCAAGTACATTCAAAACAAAACTTCATTTTGGTCTAATCTATTAAAAAAATCCTAATCAGGTGGCATGACAGAACAGTCCCTGACAAGGCATACTGACAGATATAATGAGAACAACTTCAAATTGAAGCACTGTGAAGTAAGGAGCATAGGTTGAGGAAATAATAAAGTAGACAGAATGATAATCAGCTGAAGATAAAGTTACTTTAATGGACTTTAAGACTCCTGAAATGTGCAATGAGATGGTGTCTGAATATTGTTATTTTTTATCAACTTAAGAAAGAGACCCTGCAATATTATAAGGTAGCTATGCAAAACCAAACAAGTGACGGCAAATTATTAAAGCCTAGGAGAAAAGGAAAATAATTCTATCCTCATTTTTTTTACTTTCTTTTTCGCTTCCTTATGCAAACTGTCCACTTAAACTGAAATAACTTCCAAGTAGCGACTTATATTCTTGCATGACTGTAAAGCATTTAACACGCTTCTGTGAACCCTACACAGATGCCCTAAAAGTGGTGTTTAATGACATTATTTGGACTGATTAAGACAACAATATAAAATATGAAAATAAACTCCTGGCACCTTTGAAGACAATGAAAATATTTTGACATTTTTTGAGGCAAACTTTCAGTCCAAATATGAAAGTATCTCTACATATGAACATATATGCCCAATAATATGAACATCCCAAAATGTATTTTACATATTTTTCCTGTATGTACATCTCCACAAAACAAACTCCTTTCTTCTCCTCAGAAATGTTATATATTCTTTGAAGAATAAATTTAAATGGAAGGACTTCAGTCCTTAAGATTAAATTCCCAAGTATTCACCGTTAGGGAAAGACTGTCCTGTCAGCCTAAGATACTGTCTCTGAGCAGCTCCAGTAAAGCTACTGGGACTGTAAGAGAGATTAAATCCTTGTTTCTAATATTCTTTTTATGGACTATAACTCTAGGCAATTTTTTTTTCTAGAAAAGAGGCTTTTTATTTTCTTTTCTGTGGAATTCATTGTGAAGTGCTTGTTTTCCTTTCAGTATACATGGAGTGCAGGTGTTCAATGTTCAGGAATGGTCAATCTCTTTTTGGATGCAATCTTGAGCACTGATATATTCATAATATACCATAAATAAATCTTTTCTAGTATTAGTGTAGGATTTACATTAATTGAACTAGGGAAAGCCAGTAAACCTTTTTACCTCAGTATCTTCATGTTTAAAATTAATTGATAATATTCACTAAATACAGAGAAATACTGCGAAAATTAATTCTTCCAGGATTTTGAACACATCAGAGGTTATAAAATGTTGCTACTATTTTTTGTTTCATTATTGCTCACTCTGTATTTGTTGATTATTGAAAATAATTGATACTTTCACCTTTATTTTTCCCCTTTACATTTACGTAGATAATCATAGATAGAACTCTCCCTACCATTCTTTTCTTCAGACTGAAAACACACAGCTCTGTTTTAACTATCCTTTCCAGATTCAATTGTCAAAACTTTTCCTCATATTTGCAGTTTTTTTCTTTTCTGAGGTATGCTCAATTTCTACCATTAATTTTGTGCTGCTGCCTTCCTTACTGATTGAAGGGCTATGACTGCGATCTACCATTGCTGAAGTTTTCCTTATGTGCTCTGTTAGACCTCCATGAACTACTGTTTATGTTCTGATTGTTAAACCCACATGACAGATTAATTTTTAGCTAAATCAGTTGGCTTATCCCTCCTACTGCTCAAACACAAGGTCATGAGTGTTGACCCAAGAGGTCCACAGGCAAAATGTGGGGAGTGGGGAAGGCGTAACTGTTCCTTTCATAAGAGCTTTTTCCTTGTGAGAAAGTCACTAGTTTTATCTTAATGACACATCCTCCTGTCTTTTCAACCCTGATTCATCCTCATTTTACCTCTTTTCACTTCATTTTTAGTAGCTGAAACTTTTCATAATTCATTTCACTTCGATGTTTCCATGCCCAATATTTTTTTCACAAACACTTCCTAGGTTTTTCTGCAATCTTTATGGTAATAGCTCAGAAAACCTAAAAGGAATCTTCTCTATGTGGAATGAAAGTGTTATTAAATGAAGACAAACACAGAAGTAAATATGAAAGAAATCATAGCTCCTGGCTCTATGCTCCTGCTGAGTTTGAAAGTCAGTAGAATGTGGGAGTCCTTCCTCTTCTCAAAGGTAAGATATTTCTAATCAACACTATCATGCTCTAAGGCACTCTTACAACACCTATTAGTTGTAAACTCAGCAGGAACTGTCTCTCAAAGAAAAAAAGTATTTTTCCTCTATGTGATCCAGATTATCCAGAAAAAGGGAGACAAGATACAAATTACACATGAAAATGTGCTATATTCCCATTCAAGCTGCTGTGGAAAATACATTATACAAAAGTCATGATCCCACAAGCTATTGAGTATTTTTCACTTAAATGAATTTTAGTAGGAACAGGATTTTCAGATTATTCCTCCTTTGTGCCATGAGCTCCAGGGATCAGGAAAAGATTGCTAGCTGAATTTTTTACACTCTGCTGGGTGTAAAACAGAACATTCTATCCTACAAATGAAAACAAGCAATATTGAAAGGGAGTAGATACACACAGGTATCACTTTTTTCCTGAGTCTAGGAGCCCAAATTACCTAAATACATTGCTGATCTCCTCAGTAGTCTTGCTTGATAGTATACCAAGTAAGGGCTAGCAGAAGTTCTAGGCACAGCTGCAATAAGGATAAGCTTTGATCCCCAACCTATCTTCTTGAAATGAATTGTCCTTTTGATACAAGTATTATAAAAGGTTCAGATTGTATTTCTTGCATTTTAATTCCTAATTAAAAAATACAATTTAATATTATTGTTTTCCAAAGAGGTAGACAAGGGACAGACATGGAAGAGGCCAATTTCCTTGAAAAATCAGAGTGTGTCAGACAACCATTTGGACAAGAAAGAAGTCAAAGAAGCCTTTTCTGTAGAACAATATAGTTCTCAATAAAGCAATGATAAGAACTTGAATATTTAGATAGGGGCCACCACTCTCTTTAGGTCATTAAATACTCCACAATAATATAAAACTGGAGAAAGTTAAAATTAACTTTTCTCTGCTTAGACCAAAGATATCCATCTTCACAATTTGCCTGAAGAAACACATTGACTTTTTAGATGCCTTAGAAAATTTCAAAACCTCATACTTTATTTCCCATCTTTTCAAGTTCAAATACACCCTTTTTCAGCCACAGCACTACAAACTCACAAGGTTCATTAAGTTATAACAATCATCATACAAAAATTTTCCTCCTCACAGCCCTCTGTCAATTATGTTGAAAGAAAGCAAGAGAGTTGTCTGATTCAGACTGCATATATGCTCAGTATTCACAAATTATCTCCCAGCTATATGAGAATTAGTGAAAATACTTAGGTCTTTACCAGGCTAAAGAAGATTTGTGAGCAAGTCTTTTCTTGCATCTTATTCGTAGGCATTTAGCCTGGGACTAATTTTTCTCTCTATTTATACTATGTATCTCTTACCTGGTCTCTGTTTTAGGGTAGCGCCATCATGTAAGTATTTATGAGAGTAATGTAACAAGAATTACTGGAGAATTGGATCTCAGGCAACACACTTCCTCCCATCTTATGGGTAAGAGCATTCACCTCTCCTTTAAAAATCTTTTCTACAAATAACAAAAGATAGTTGCATCCTGAACCTTGTCGTTGCACGCATCAGTTAAGAAAAGGCAGGACACTCAGATATTTGTCCCTCATATTGTTCCCTTCTAAATTCTATTAAATTAAAAATTACCTTTAGTGCTTTAGCAATCATCATTCTGTTTAAAATATTTTCTCAAGTGCAGTGGGATTTTTCATGTTTCAATAATTTTACGGGATTTTAGGAACATTAGAAATCTGTTGGATACCCACACAAACACATCCTTGAAATGAAAACTTAAATGTGGAAAAATGGATATGAGGATTTTTAAATTAAATATGTTAAAAGGAAAACAGTGAAGGACATATACTAAAATGGCAAAGGGCATCAGCACATCCTGTTGGAATGTATCAGACTACATCATTAAATTCCTGTTCCGCATGAGGCTCTTTTTGCCACCACTCCCATTGAAAGGCAGAGCATGACTAAAACCTTCAAGCTAAAAGAGGAAGGAGACAGAAAAATTCAGGTTTTATTTAGGTTTCTGCTGTTGACCATGAAGTTCTGGAAAACCCTTATAATTCAGTCTCATTGGAAAAATGTTGAAAAGCAAAGTTCACAAGAAAGGGGTGATGTGAAGGGCAAGGAGAAAAGTCACTCTGCAGTTCGTATTTTTTCTTTTCTACACTTATGGCAGAGGGTACAAGATCAACACTCTTTCTCTGTTATTTCTTCATGTGACTAGTCTTCCTTCTCTCCTCTGTATATTTTGTAAAAGGCAAGGTGCCACTTTGTGTCAAATTCCACTTAGTCTCTTTGTCGACATAAAATCTCAGATTTGAGAGTGACTTCTAAGTGGTATCCTAGGCAATGTGTAACCAAACCCTATAAACATGCAAATATAGTAAACTGCATGCAAAGGCTGAAGTACTGTCTGGAAAAAAGTTGAAGATTTTAACATTATGATGACTATATTATAACTGGTAAAAATTATAGAACAGAATCAATCCTAAATCAAAATTTCTCTGCCAGAACAGTATAACTATATTCATATGAGCAACTAAAAGAAAATACTTTTTTTCTGATCAACAATATTCTTACTTCCCCAGTTTAAATAAACTTTACTTATGCTATTCCTGGTGGGTTTTATGCTCTCCTCCTGATTATATTCGTATTTCCTCCTTCTTCACTATTTACATCATAGAGAAGGTTCTCCACTGCTAGATAGTTACTACCACATGTCAGTGGGCTGCTGAGCTCCTTTCTCATTCTCTCCTCTCACTTTAGGGCATCTCAGTAAACTATGATTTCAGAGTTCTGAAACAAATTCCAAAGCTGGATCAAAATATGGGAAACCCCAGATTTCTATATCACTATGCTTCATTGAACCAAAAGCATACCCTAAATCAAATATATGTAAACCTTTATGAGAAAGAAGACAAAAAAGAAAGGGGGGTGGAGGGGGAGGAAGAAGCAAGCAAATATAGTTCAACTTCTCTCATTTCCTGAAAGGTTACAGAGATCTTTCAGCTACAGACATTTTTGTAATAGACTATATGTCCTGCTATTGCAAAAGACTGCATGAAATAATCCCGTTCACAGTATTTTCAATATTAATTTCCCTTATGCTTAAAAATATTCCTGAAACATATAAGCTACATTTGACCATAGAAAGTTTATGCTTGTTTGCTCTAGTGCAAACATATTTTACCTTATATCATCCTTTTCTCTGGTGGTCATTTCTGGAAGGCAAAACATATCCTCTCCCAGATTTTACCTCCTTCTGCTCACCTCACCTTTAAAAAAAATATTATTTTCAGAAGTATATAAAAGATTCAATATGGGATTTTAGCAAGACCTTGTAAAATATTATTGGTATTTCCCTTTATGTAACAGAAATAATTTTATGATAGAACCTGCGGAATGTCCCACCCCTTACCTCTTCCCATTCTGCCCTTAATACTCTAGCCATTCTGTAATTTCTCAGAATATTAATTTCTTTGACTTTGGATCTTTTGAAGTAGAAAAACCCCATTTTATAGCAGAAATTATTACTTTTTAATATATAAATGAAGGATCACCCATATTTCAACCCATTTCTAAGATCATCTAATTATTTTTATCAGATATTCTGAACTATTTCTGTATGGATATCAACTTCCTATTTTCTGTCATCAGAAAATTTCAAGAGTACCTTATGGCTTTTTGTGAACATCAATGAAAATCAAAGTGCTTTCTCAAATATCCCATAAGATAAAGATAATCCAATGAACAAAATCTTCTTGGGTTTCCAAAGGTTTGAAAAGGTTCTTGCCAAATACTTTTAAAGAAAGTGATCAGCAATGATCAAAGAGCTTAGCAATGTTAAATTATTTAGAACAAGATAGGAAAAATCAGTTCTCACAGAAAAGAGAGGTCAACTAATGGTGACCACCAATCACTGAATAATTGATGATGAGTTACACTGACATCACATGTGAAAATATTGGTACACACTTTAGCAAATGTGACAAAGTGACAGTTTGCTGGTGACAGGAGTTTATTCTAGATAGGAAGGATAAAGTCTGGTTGTAAGTAATTGCAGAAAGAACTAGCAGAAACTAGCTACTAAAATGGCAGATGAACCGCAATATGAATAAAGATAAGATTAAAGGCAATAATAATTGTCTTTACAATTCTAATAAAAAATTTTAATAAACTAGTCTAACTTCTCATAAAAAATGATCAGCTCTGAGGGGACAATCAACCCCTCTGAAACATGGTTCTGGGTTACAAAAGCAGTTATCACTAAAATCATTAGCTTGATATTCAGGAGTGACCATAAAAGCAAATCAGGATATTAGAAGTTAGTGTGAAAAAAAAAAAAAAAAAAAAAGTAGAAAGTGTTGTACTTTTTCCATGTACAAACCCACCATTATCCTGCATTTTCAGTACTATGTAAAATTCTGTTTCATTCTCCTCAGTAAGAATAAAATAACAATGGAAAAGAGGATGGAAACAAGATCAAAAGCAGAGCAAAAACACCCCAAATATCAAAATCTTAATATGAATAAAAGGAAATGTATCATAATTTTTTTAAAATGCAAATACATATAGCCAGGAATTTTTGTTTATAAAACCTGAGCAATATAATCAGGCTAAAGCAAGGAATAATTATACCAGCAATCATGGTCTAAATGAATATAGAAAACCTCATTAATAATAGTACTTTTTGTTGCTGTACAAGAAAAATTAGAATGTATTTCCTCTTCTCTTATGCTCATCCCTGTAAAATCCATCTAGGTCCTAAGGTCTGTGTCATCACTCTTCCTCAAGCAGAGAAGGATTGCAATAATAGGAAATTACTGACATCCTAAAGGGCATGTCCCTTCTTCTTCACTGTTGACAAGCATTTAGGGATTATTTTCTGTGTTTTCTAGTAACAGTCCTCTCCTCACTGGTTTCAGTAACTTTGCCCTCCCTCACCTGGCAAAGGACTGGCAAAACTGACAGCTCCAACACTGCCCTGCCACCTGAGACATGTCCAGCCTGCATATTGATGTACCATCCTGCCCTTGGCTTTTCCTCCAGTCCCCTGCCCTGTCCAGCCATTCCAGGTATATGTCTGACACCAGTTACCCTCATCAGGCCTATTCTGACCCATATCCTGGATGATGTCTCAACATTGCATCATCCCTCTCTGCCACCATCTGTTGCCCTGACTTTTCAGCCTTCTTATGTGTCTCACAGGTTTCATAGTTCTCAGTTTCTCACACATAGAAGCAATGTTTTTGTTAGATTAAGTTAGTTTACATTTTTCCTCTTGGAGATATGGACAGCCGATGGACAGTTGTCTTGACCAATGGGATGGGGAGAGGTGTAAACCTTCTCTTCCAATCCCTGGCCTTTGTAGAAATACTATAAAAATGGAGTCAGACCTTTTAATAAACAATTCATGCCTTCTCATCAGACAGTGTGTGTGTGTGTTTGTTTGTTTGTGTGTCCAACAGCAACAACCATCAGCCTCTGAGGACATCAGCCTGTTTCTGGCTCTGGTCACCATGGCTGGCTTTAACAAGCTAAAAAAATCTCAGGTCGTTAAATTTAATTTAAATAAATTTATTGCCAATTATCAGCTTCTAATTATTTTTTAAGGTAGTGAGTAATGAAATATTTGGGGAAATGGCTTCCCTTCCTCTTGTCCAGACTCAGCTTCCGTCCAGCTCTTCCCCTTTCCTTGTCTGAACCACTCTTGTTTTAACCATATGCTACTCTCAGTCCCTTCAAACCCTTTCGATGAGGAAACAGAGAGTGCAGAAGTTTGGGAAAAGTACAGAGATTTCTCTCTGCAAATACTTATTTCATACTCCTCTCCTGCTCTGGCATGGATTGCCTCTGGGCCACAGAGGTGTCTCTGCCCCAGCGCAGGTAACACGAAGGATGCAATACCTCAGGGGTGTCCCTTGCCCATCACAACTCCTTTCAGGGATTCATCTCTTTATATGTTCCCAAAACTTTCTCTGCCCACTAATTTCCCTCATTCTTTCTCTCCTTCCTTCAAATACTCTTCTTCACATACTTTTTCACACATCCCATTTTGAGTGTACTCCTGTGTCCTTGCATTTCCTGCCCCCAGCAGCTGCCATCCTTCCTCAAACTTGCCTGAAAAGAATGACATGTGATCCTCTGGTTTAAGTTTTGGGTTGTCATGGACTATTTCCCTTCATCTAGAGCTGTCTTGAATCCACCGTGAACAGCACAGGACAGTTCATCCTTCCACAGAGGACACCCTGCAGCCTCAGCTATCAAACCCTGGCTTTTATGGCCAGTACATCAGGGATTCCCTGCCCCCTCCCTAGCTGACAGGACAGGCACTGGCTGGTGGGGATTGTGTCCTGCCAGTCCTGTGATGAATCCTTATGTCTAATCCTTTCCCAGACCCCAGGCAGCCAATGGTCTTTACTATCCTATGACACTAACAAAGTTAATGGGTTTTATGAAATGGCCATGTAGATTGTAAGACTTCTACCATACCAGGAATTCAAGGAACTGAAGTTAAAAACAGATGTGTTGAGTGGCCAGTTGCTAAAAAAAAGCCAAAACAAGCTGAGGCTAGCTCCCTGACACACTGCTCTGTCACTTCCTTAAAAGCAATTTGACCCTTAACTAGAAATTACAAAAAGATTATAGTCAATGAGTTACAGTATAAGGACTGACTATGCCAACATGAAAACTCAACAATGAGAAAATGGTAGATAAAACAGAGTGGATGGAGCTTATTCCCTCTATTAATCTATTAATAATCCCTCTATTAATTCAGAGTGTATCTGTAAGGCATTGACAGTCAAATAAAAAAAAATCATTTCTTCATCAACTTCAATGAAAGAAGCTGAATTTGCCACAGGATACAGAAAAGATCAAAAAATTAAGTCTGAAAGTGTCAAGACCTGACCACATGCTAGAGATTCACTGAAGTCTACAAAGCAGGCTCTTTTTCTGATTTAGAAATTTCAGAGCTGTAAAGAGATAGAGCATGGGTAAGCATTAGGATGAAGCATCATATGTTGGCTATGTTCTTATTCTGTCCTAGATAAATATACAGTCAGTGTTGAAACGTTGCCTTTATGAGGAGATGGCCATCTCACCTTCCACAGACATTCACACATTCCTGTGTTCTAAGGCTTATACCAAGGAAAATTTCCTCATACAATCCTGTCTAACTTAACTGTCTCATCGTCAGCATTCACATTCAAATCTTTGAAACACGAAGTTCCTGAGGCCAAAACTCAGTTGTTTTTAATTACACACTAACTCAGTCCATCAATGTCTGATTTTTTTTTCTTTCCTTATTCTGTACTTATTGACACAAACAAAATCAAATAAACAAATTCTTGAGCTGAGAAAAAAAATCAAAACAAACCTGTCTCTTGCTGTGCTTGTAGGTTGTATATTAAAAATACTTCTTTTTCTTACAAGTAAGAAATATAAAAAAAAAATTACAAATATATTTGTAATTTTGACCCAGAGAAATTTCATATATTATCCACCTTCACTGATGGACAACACTGTTGGGGGTTAGATTTGGTTTTCTTTTTTCCTACAGAATTTTTTCCCACAAAGTCGCTAGGAGACTAATGGCTGGGTACTTATGGGTGCTTAACCTAAACAATAGGAACGGCTAGGAAGGTGTAGCACCGGGGCTACACCCTTTTTTGGGTCTCAGGGAGTTTTTCTCTCCGGGGGATGGGAAAAAGGTGATACCTGATACTGTGAGGTTTTGGGAGATAAAGGGCAGGGGTGGGGGCAGTTTTGGCCCTCTTGCTCTCGGCATCGGAGAGAGAAGACACAGGCCGTTCCTGCTGCAGGAAGAGTTTCTCACTGCCATCACCGGGTCCGGTCCTGAGGAAATCTCCCATCATCTCCTCGTGTGCCCAGGGACTCTGAGCTCTCCTCCTGCTCTGCTGGAGCTGGGCCGGCCCTGTTCCACCGCCGCTTTCCTTCGGCACCGCTTTGGATACGCTGTGTCCCTGCACTGCCCGGCCCTGCCAGGACATCACGGCCCTTCCAGCTACCACCGCGGAGCTTCTGGTACACCCCATCCACCAGCCCGGGATTTTCTACCGTTCCAGCTTGGTGCTGAAGCACCAAGGGAGCCCTGCACCGAGACCAGACTGCCCCGGGCTTTGTGAAACAAAAGCCCCTCAAGGTTCCGAGTTTTGTTTATTATTAATGTGTAGTTGTTGTTGTTTGTTTGCCTTGTTATACATACTAGTAAAGAGCTGTTATTCCTATCCCCATATCCTTGCCTGAGAGCCGACTTAATATCAAAGTTTTAATAATTTGAAAGGAGGGGGTTTGAATTCTCCATTCCAAAGGGAGATCTTGCCCTCCCTAGCAGACACCTGTCTTTCAAACCAAGACAAACACACACAATGAATGGTTTGAAGAATCAACACTTTATTATTCCCCAGTACAGTCTTTTATACCCTTCTCACGTGTATAACACCTGTGTGCCCTTTTACCCTTTTGTGATTGGTCAATACACGTCAACATTCCATGCTTCTTTTTCCTTCAGTGCTGGTCACCTGTCTCACACAGCTGCAACTTATCAGGGGTGAGATTGCCTGCAACACTATCTCTAGTGTTTTACAATCCATTCTCCCACGATTCACAACCCTTTTTTTTCCCCTTGCTTTAAATCAGAATCCTAGAATGAGACTTTTACTTATTCTTTTATATAATTTAAACAAAATCCTTATTTATTAGATAATTTAAAAGGCACCATTTGATTATTCTTCAGTGAAGGCACACTGTCTTTCTCCACCTTGCATATTTGTTATTTGGCAAAATCAAAATGAAGGTATCATATTTTTTGATAACTTTTCTGGAAGAAGTTAATTTTGCAATATTGATAATGTATCTTATTCTGTTTATTTGTAATTGTATCTTATTTTATTTATTTTCATCCACTGTCTTAGCAATGTAGTTAAGTAAGGTCTATTGATCAAGTTCTAATTGTTTAGTGTGCATATTCTCTTACATTTTCTTCACTCATGTATAATCCTCAAATACAAAGATATTAATCTCTGGAAACAAAAAAAAAAAACATGGTAAAGACAACTAAACTTCTGAAACTAGCCAGAATTGTGTACTCAGTATATTGTTCTTAATTGCACTCATATTTAGTCTACTTCAACTTTTTTTTTATTTTGAAAATTATTTTGATTGTATTTTATGTTAGATCATAGAATCTTGGAATCATAGAATAGTTTCGGTAGAAAGGGGTCTTAAGTATTATATAATTCTAATACTCCTGAAATGGGCAAGGAGACCAGATTGCTTCATCCAGGCTGGTCTTCCAGGGATTATGTATCCACAATTTCTCTGGACAACGTGTTCCCGTGTTTTACCACCCTCACAGCAAAGAATTTCCTCCTAACATCAAATCTAAACCCAACCTCTTTCCATTTTAAGCCATTGCCCCTTGTCCTATCACTACATGTCCTTGTCATAAGTGTGTCTCCACTCTTTTTGTAGACCTCCTTTATTTACTGGAAGGCTGCTATAAGGTTTCCCCAGAGCCTTCTCTTCTCCAGGCTGAACAACTCCAACTCTCTCAACCTGTCTTCACAGGAGAGATGTTCCAGCCTACTGATCATCTTTACAGCCCTCACCTGCTCCAACAGATTCCTGTCCTTCCTATGTTGGGGACCCCAGAGCTGGATGCAGCACTCCAGATGGGGTCTCATGAGAGCGGAGTAGAGATGAGAATCACTTGCCTTTACCTGCTGGACACATTTCTTTAATTTTCTCCCCAGTCTGCACTAGGATTACACTGACCCAAGTACAGGCCTTACCCTTGGTCTTGTTAAACTTCATTAGGATCACATGGAGCCATGTCTCAAGCCTGTCAAGGTCCCTCTGGATGGCATCCCTTCCCTCCAGTGTATCACCTACACCGCACAGCCTGGTGTAAATGCCTTAAGCTTTAGTTTTCATATTTTCAGATTCTGTGCTGCCCAGGGATGTAGTTCTGAGCCTCATATTAAGTGCCAGTGAGCTCTCTTCAGAGTAGGCAGACAAAACAAATCCTTTCCCTGCTGGGGACCAAGGACAACTTTCAGCCCAAAAGCATAAACAATGGTGGACTGAAGAGAGACAACAAGAAGGATGGGACCTCCCAACCTGAAGCTATAATTGCACAATTAAACTCCAATATGCAAATGGCCCAAAACTTATATAGATGTAACATCTTGTGACTGGTCAGCCATTTTTTGTGACCATTCTTGGTCCACCCTGGGCTCAGCCTTGGTCAGGCTCCTGTCCTGCCCAAGGTGGATCCTGGAGGCCTTTCAATAAATACCTACTTTATTCTCTAACTCCGTCCAGTCTCTGTTTCAGGTCAGCCTTCCAAGGCATCACCCTGTGCAGGTTTAGAGAGCAAAATGATGGAAGGCCTTGCACCTGCACTGCAAGTGCTACACACTACATGACAATCTAAAGACAAAGCAACATAAATGATGTATAGATTAAATGGTTCACTCAGAGCTTTTGTGAATATATCTGTCTTTCACTAACTGCAAATTAACCTCCAAAATTAATGTGGAATGTGTAGTATATCTCCCTTTCACTCCTGTATTACTCAAGTATTTTTCCTACTCCTTCTGGAATAGAGATACAATCCCTGAGGAAACATCTGTTTTATTTTTCAATTGTAATTTTTCTTTCAAAGTTTTTATTAACATATGGGTATTTCCCCAGTGAGGATCAATTTTATCATTGGTTCATTTGGTTTTGTATGGTAAGGTTTTTCATTAACAGAGTGAAAAAGAAGCACAGTTAATTAGAGGAGAACACACAGTTGATTAGAAGAGAACAACCTATTTTGCTAATGGGCACAAGGTAGGCCAGACTAATTTTCACTTTAAGTAGAGCCTTTCTCTGCAAACACTTTATTGAGTAAAGGCCAACTCAGTAACAAAGTTGGGCTACTAATAAAGAGTTGTTCTTGTAATGAAGAAATTTGTTCTACACATGATGTCTCAGTAATTACTTTCCAGAAGGTAGTCATTCTGTGGAATTAGCCAGAGGCATAAAGCTAGCAAATTCATCTCAAACTGAAAATCTATCTATCAGGACTATCTACCACCTGGAATATTTGATACAGTTCAAATCCTGAATCCATCCACAGAAATGTAGGCACTGTTTCTTTCGTAGCATATGATCAGTGATCTTCTTTGACCGACCTTTGCAAGATTTGTTGGACCCTATTGCTGTTTGGTATGGAAATTTTTAAGAGCATTATACTTAGACAAAATTATAAAAACCTGGCATCTCAGAGGACCATTTCAAAAAAGCAGATTGCATTCAGGAAAATTTGTTGGTTCAAAATGGGTTGATCTAGAAACAAGTCTGCAAATTCCTCATAGAGAGAGGTGTCTTGAATCAATATGAAGTAGGCATGAGAAGGCATCCACATTATGTAGAAAAAGCAAAATGGAGCTATGTTTTATTATTCAAGAATTCAGTCACATTACTCAGAACTTAGTGAAAAAAACTTTTCCTGGTATTATTCTTTTTAATAGAGGTAATTAAATAAAATTCAGAAAGAATCTTAGCAGCAGAGAGAATAATTCAGTTTTCCATCCTGCTGAAATATTCTAGCCACTAGTTTTCAGTATCATACTTCCTTACATTTCCTCTTTTTTCTCACTTTCCCTCTCATTCTTTCCCCATAAATCTTATATTCCTAACTATGTAGTGACAGATTAAACAGGAAAGTTAGAAATCACTCTCCTTTTCATATATGTCTTTCTTCTTCCCTTTCATAGTTGTCCCACAGTGCAGGCTGTTGATTAAAGTATTAGGTTTGAGATGAAAGTGAATCTAGGTGTCTGAATTCCCTCACTCTGAAAAGATCAGTGGTCTGTCAATAGCGTATTTTGAGACAGTTTTTTATCAATCCATGTAATAAGGCAGTCTGGATTCAAGGAAGCACACTATAAAATAATCTCCTAAAATAATAAAAAAAGTATTTTTAAAGAGAACAGTCACAAACATACTTCCATAGTTAATATTCTCTGTTATCAGATAGAGAAGAATACTGGCATAAGAATACCTCCTATACTGAGCCATTAAGAGGATTTTTAAAAATGGAGATCTGAATCACTGATTAACTAAATATTGTAAGTGTGTATTCAGCTGGCAGAGGACATTCTAGCAATGCCACAAAACAGACAAAAGAGTGTAGGAATTAAACATTGATACTTTGGTTCCCATGCACCACTATGTGGCAGAATTCTTTGCTCTGAGCTAGTTGAGTTAGAGCAGAGTTTACATGGAGAACAGTATTCATATATGCTCTTTAGAAAACTGCCTAGTTTATTACACACAAAATAAGAAGCCAAATCAAAAACCCAAATCCTTGCCCAAGGAGTAAGGTGGAACATTTTTCCATTCACTGCTCAAAGTAAAAAATTATTTTTCAGGTAAGAGAGCTCCATGTATTCTGTATTCTAACAATCACCTAAGATTGTCAGGATATAGAATATATTTTTTGCTTGACTTAGAAATAATTTAATGCCTATAAATACCACTGACAGGTAAGACATTCAAAACAAAGCTGATTTCCTTTTGAAATAAGCTCAAGAAAAATACCTAGCTTTGAAAATATGTCTAAAATCAATATGATACAGAACAATGTGTTCACGTCAAAAACAACAGGCATAGGTTAACAGTCTTCCAAAAACAGACAAAGAAGGAATGGTATCAATTTTGTTCTTTACAGACAAAATGCATCCAAGTACAAATAAACAAGTATATAGTGCATGTATTTACTAGACTGAAGAACATCTGTCCTCAGATGTCTTCTTTCCTATGGATTCTCATAGACTCCACAGACAGTTTAATATAATTTTTTGTTAATTTTCTGTTTTTCTTTTCAGAAAAAAAAAGATGACTTCATCCAGACTGTATTTGAATTTTAGGTACTACACATCTTCAAGAATGATTCAACTTTGTGATGCAATAGAGAATTACCATAGGAGGAATGTTCATTGAATATCTTATTATGGCTAAGTAATTTTGATTGAAAAGGCTGTCAAACCTTTGAATTTGTGCGTGAGTATAAAAGAGGACAATTTTTCATGTCTTAAATTTTCTCAAAGTATGCATTTCCTGTTAGCCACATTGCAACAAAAAAATCTATCTTACTTGCAAACACACAATTAAAAAAAATATATAGGTGACGAGATGAAGTCCAAAACTAGTCGGAATGTAGTCAAAAACTACACTCAGCAGCTTTTGTAGATGTAACAGCCTGTTTGATATATAAGCTTCTTTTTAGATGGCTACTAATCTTCTCTTCTCTCTTCTCTTCTCTTCTCTTCTCTCTCTTCTCTTCTCTTCTCTTCTCTTCTCTTCTCTTCTCTTCTCTTCTCTTCTCTTCTCTTCTCTTCTCTTCTCTTCTCTTCTCTTCTTTCTTCTCCCAGAGGAACAATCTGACTATCAGTCTTCTATCTTAGGCCAGCAGAAATCTGAAACGAGACTACACAGCAATGTTAAGTAGATGGTTCCAAAGAAAGCCCAGCACAAGGTGATTACACATTCAAGAAAATATAGTTGAGACCATCTTTTTAATACAGAAACAAAACAGTTTTGGAAATTCCCTCAGTGGCATGAGTTCAGAAATATAAAAAATATGGCAGGTATTTCAGGCATATTCCTAAGGTGAGGTTTATGGAGATACCATCAGAATAACAGGAATGTTTTTTGTTTTATTTCTTCAAATTAAGTGATTTTTGTTTCAGTCATTAAAGAAATGCAAAAGATGCAGAGCATTCTCACCCCTCATCTTTTCCCTCTCCTCCTAATTGCCAAAGGTTGCCTCAATCCCTTCAGCCCTTCAACGAGGCAGTGGTGAATATACTTGGGGAATGTTTACAGTCCGTGCACAGTTGTTTGTCTCTGTTGCTCCTTCTGTCTCACACTTTTCCTCTAGTCTCATGTGGGACCTTCATGGACTGCAAGTTAAATACCTTCTTCAGTGACGGGAAAACCCTTACTCCTCCTCTTTTCTGTGACTGTGGTGTTCTCTCTGCTGTTTGTCACTCTCTGTGTTTTCTCTGCCTATTTGGCATTTTTTTTCCCATTCTTAAATGTGGTTTCCTAGAAGCACCACCAGATTGACTGGTGGGCTTAGCTGTGTTCTGTGGTAGATCTGGAATCATTGGACTGGACCCAAGACAGATTCCTGGAGGACACTACTAATATCCCCTTGCCCAGCTGGCCATGCTGGGCCTGATGCACCCCAGGACACTCTTGGCCCTCCTGGCTGCCAGGGCACTGCTGGCTCAGGTTCAACTTTCCATCAACCGGGACCCTCACATCCCTTCCTGCTGCACTGCTTTCCAGACCTTATTCCCCAGTCTGTGCGTACACTCAGGGTTACCCCATCCCAGGTACAGAATCCAGCACTTTCACTTGATGAACTTCTTGTGGTTGGTGATTGCTCAGCCCTCTGATTTGTTGAGGTCTCTCTTCAGGGCCTCCCTGCCTTTGAGGGAGTCAACAGCTCCTGCCAGCTTTGCATTATCTGCAAACTTGCTTAGTATCCCTTCCAGTCCTGCATCAAAGTCATTTTGACAAAGTTGAAAAGCACATGGTCAAGGATGGAGCAGGGATGTGGAACCCCACTAGCGACAGATCACCACTCTGATGTCACCCCACTCACCATAACCCTTTGTGTCCAACCTGGGAGCCAGCTGCTCACCCAGCACTCCATGATGTGTTTATCCAGCTGTGTGCTGGAATTTTATCCAGAAGGGTCTTATGAGAGACAAAAAGGTTATATTAGCTGGCTTCCCTTAATCGTCTAGGTGGGTTAAGTTCTAGGTCACCACTTTTTATCACAAACCCCCTTTATAAGAATTTTAAGATATAAGTTGAAGCTAAGGGAGTGTTCCCTCATTTCTATTTTCATACTTGTAATTTCTTTGTCATACTCACTAAGTGATACCTTGTTTGAAAGTACTTTGTAGTCTTCTAGAAAGACTAATAAAATATTTTATTTCCCTTACTCCCCAGATGATCATTAATGAGCAGTAAAATAATTCAAAATACTACTGATTGATAGAATATCTTTTAATCTTTTCCAAGGCAAACTACAAGATGAAATTACTCTTAGCATTACGAGCATCTGATTGCTAGCAGTCTCACATCTCTAGATGCCTGTAATTATCCACTGTAATTTGTTAGCTCATTTGATTAATTCACAGAGACGGTATGTTTCTTTTCATACAGAGATGCATGTAATGGTATGGACCTCTTACTTCACACAGTATGCTAACTGCAAAATTTTGGGTTGTGTAACAGTATAACAACATTTGAAAAATCAGTAAAGAGATTAACTCTCCCAGTCCAAAGACAGAATAATTACTCTTACAAATTAACTAGCCCAGTCTCCCAGGAGTGAAGAATCTGTCTAATTAGTGGTCAGTTCATGCATAAAAAATTAGTATCAGCTGTTTAACCATTATTTGAAAATGTTTGCAGCAACTGTTATAGTTTATCTGAATTTTAAATGGAAAAAAATATCAGTGAGACAGTAAAATATATTGAGCACATCACCTAATAAATACAATTTATGAAAAGTAGTGTCAGAAGCATAATTCATTGTGAAAAAGAAGGACAATAAATTTGACACTAAAGTCATATGCATCTCATATTATATTTTTCTTACTGATGCATTATAAAATATCCCAATTAGATAATTTCAAAGTATGTGCAAGAAAACTTAGCAAGTAAATGCAGGTATATATACTGTAATCAGTACTGCATTTCTGAAAAATTAGATCTAGATTCATAAAAGATCTTAGAGATTTGGTTACACAGAGTGCAATTTAAACAGAATTCGACATCAAACTCCAAACTGTTTTTTAAAGTTCCATGCTTACATATTTATCCATCAAGTAAAGTAGGTCTCCACTCATTTGAAGAAGCTAGTCAGTTCTTTGGTGACTGTTTTATCCCTACTTATCTGATAAAACACTTGTTAGAAAGCTGCATCAACTATATAACTTCTTGTGTTATTTTTTCATTTTCCCAGCCACTTATAATTTTCTCAGCCAGAAAATAGTCTAAAAGAAGTCTAGAGAACCAAACTCACTTTTTGCCTTCTGCTGTGGACCAATCAGTTTTTGATTACTTAATGCAAGACAGAAAAAAGTTGGTGAACTCCACTTATAACAGGTGGTTAGGCATATATTTTTAAAGGAATTCTGCTAGTAAAATTAAATTGCATCTCTTCCATTTAAGGTGTTCTAACCTGTATAAAAGCATAAGGTGGTTAGAGATTTATATATAACAATTAGTTGTGATCCAAATGAGTAATGTCCAACTCTATTAACAGCAAGTTTTACTTGGTCAGATAAGTAGTGTCAATCCTATTCCTGACAATATGTCACATTTTACTTAATAACGTGCAGATTTCTCTATCAGAGATTAAAGAGAGAAAACAAACTTTTATTTTTCTTTGTAAATGGCTTTGATTTTTCTTTTCCAGGGGAGAAAGTTAAAGAAATATTCTGTAGTTACTATTAGTAAGAACCATTTGTTTCACTTTATGAAGACATTAGAGATAACAAATATAATTTTTCATATGGCTTGATTCAGGTAACAAGAATGGTACTTGAGCACACCAGCAGATATAAATATAGAAACTATTTATTAAAATTTTAATTGCGGCTGGGTATGTAGGCAGCATGTAAAAATATATAAAAATTCTCTTCTACTAGAGATGATTAGTTAAACAAAGTATTAAGTTTTAATCATGTCACTCAAAACAAGTTAAATTCCTTAAACCATTTTTGTGCCAGTATCATGATTACCATTACCTCTGGTCTTTTCTGAGGTATATTGTTAACTTACTCATGTAACTGTTAGAAATATGATTAACAGATCTATGTTAACACTGAGCTATGAAGCGTGCATGTGACAAAATCCTTGAGAACTTCCTAGTGAGGAAGAGCACTGTTTCTCACAGTGACTTTTAAACTTGTTAATAGTTCATCTATGGATAAACAGTTATTAAACACCTGCCATAAATCCCAAATTAAAATTGCAATTAGTACTTTCAAATTAAAAAGTACAAAAATGTGGCTTGTTGGAAATATAGATAAACGCCTTTTTATTTGGATAAAAGAATAATAAATAAAGTGGAAAGGGAGAAAAAACTGTTATTAACCCAAATAACTTCCAGACTGAGATATTAATTACAAAGACATCCAGATTGGGAAACTTAGGTTGAAGGACTCATAGAGTTTCCTTCTCAAAGTCCAATGAAATACAGACCAATTTATCACATGAAACCTGAGGGGAAGCATATTATGCATCCATATTTATTCAGCTGGTTTATGTGGTTAAATGTGCATTGGCTAATTCTTAAAAATTATTTTCCTTTGTGTGGACAATCCTAAAATTTAGTTAAATGGAACATTTCTGACAGTGAAAAAAAATAGGCTGCTTCTTGGTATTTAAAAGACACAGAGGAGAATTTATGTCTACACTACCATGAAAAACATGGGATCATTTTCTGATATTGAGGCCAGCAAGGGAAATATCTCACATTGTTGCTTTCAACCTTGTTACTCTCCAAAACTGATGTCTTCCATTCAGGGATTTTTCTCTGACTTACATTCGTTTCCAGACAGTGTCTAGGACTGCTACATTTCACAAAGCAAAAGTATTCCAGGGATTATTCTAGCAGTTTTAAATTTTGAACAGCAGAGTTTCAGAGTCTGGAAGTGTCCCTTTACTCTTAATTTACTAGACTTTCTTCAAATGATCTTGCTTCATTAGCTAGGAACATCCTGTGACATGCATCAAAGTCATGAGAATTTAGCCTTCACCTCGATAGTGCTAAGAGTCTCACAAAATTCTTGCATTCTGTATAATTTAAAAGGCAGTCTTCTTTAACTGTGAGCTCAAATACCAAAAAAATTTTTAGGTGGTTCTCTAGCTACTAGAATTCAGCATGCAAATATAATCTCTTTCACCACATAGATATATCCTGGGAAAACTATAAAACCACACTTAATGAAGAAGAATTAATATTATTGAATATCATTGAAGAAACTACTGAAATACCGGGGTAAAATTAGAAATTCTCTGTTAATTAAATTTACTTTGAATCCCAGATGGTTTTTCTTTCTTTGGAATTCAATCACACATGAAGATATGTGTAAAAATGATGTATATCATCAAAGAGAAACAAATTAAAGAGAGACAATAATATAGCTAGGCTGCATCATACTGGATGTCTATAAAGGCTACATTTTCTGGTAATGGCTGAAGCAAATTTTGAATAAAGGGAGAGAAGGAGACACCTATTCAGCAATTTGAAAGTCATCCTAAATTCTGAAAATTGTCTTGTGATCTAAAAATAGATTTAGAATTTGTTCTGATTTTTTGAGTTTTATTCATAAAGCCAACAGAGTATTTTTTATTCACATTGTAATTCAAGTTGAGTTTTTCCCCCTCCTCCCTCCCAGGGAAAAAAACCCAACCAACCAACCAAATCAAAATAAACAGAAAACCCCCATACCACTTGCAGGAAAAGTGCTTCCAGATCTAAGAATTATTGTGTCATCACCATTGCACAAAATGACCACCAACTGTCAAGTAAGACACAGTTCATCTGCACAAATAAATCAGTTGCTAGGTAAGAATGCTAGTCTTTAAACAGAAGCTACAAATTTTCCTCAAAGGTGCTTCCCCGTCAACTGTGAATAAGAATATTAGCAGTGTTTTGTTACTCTGATAATCAGAACAGAGATGGATATAACAACATGGCTACTACAAAGGAAATTAAAGCCCCTGTAATCTACAAAAAAAGTGGATAAATGGGAAATGTTCATGTAATTTTTTTAGGCCTTCCAGAAATCTTTAGCAAGTCCTTTGTAGAAACTTCCTGTTCATGTGAAGAAACGTAAAATACTGCAGTGCATTCAAAACAGATTTAGATGTTGAAAATAAAGTGTAGGAATAAATTATCGATTTTCAGCATGACAAAAAAGGCTAAGAACTTGATTTTCCAAAACATAGTATGAGGAATGTGGTTGTTATACTCACATATACTCAATACTGATATGAAAAAGATGATGCGGAGGAAGGTCATGATGTTTTCTAGGAACACAACATTATTCAGACTAGTTAAGATAAAAAAAATTGTATAAGATTTCCAGAAAAACTGAAATTTACCTCCATAATCGCAATAGAAATCTAATTCTCGTAAGTGGAAGTTGCTAAACACATGAATAACAGTTAAATCAGTTCTATCCACCTGCAAAGTTAGGTTACTGTATTTTAAGGGACTATTAACTGGAAAATCCTTCTCACTTACAATAAAATAGACAATTGTGAAAAGAAATAATAAAATATAATTTAAAATATTGTGATCCAACACACAATATTTTTTGACATAAAATAGTAATTTCTATTTCCTAACAAACATATATCAAAAAAAGAGAGCAATTTTTAAGTAAGACTGAGGTTTGGGTTTGTATCCTGTGTGATCAAGACAGAATCAAGAAATACGATAAACTAGTCATGTTGATGGTGTAGATGTTTTTCATACTGTATAGCATAAGAGATGTATATATATGCATATATATATATAAACATTTTCATGTATTTTGTTTCTTTACAAAATCCACTTTGCTGGTTTTGTGTGGGGACATTAAACTTTCAAGTCCTAGTATTTTCTATGGAATATAAAAATGAAACTTGCTAATCAAATTTAGCAAGCTATTTCTTTTATCTATTTTAAAAATTTTATCTTCTTCCTACCCATGAAAAATATCATTTCAATAAGCAAAAATTATAACAGAGAAATTCTATCTTGTTCACAATAATTTATAAACAAAATTTACTTAGTGAACAGTGAAATGGAAGTTTTAAAACATACTTAAACAACACGATGGAGTTTGTAGTATCCACTGACACTTTCTTTGAACATGGTATGTACGTGTACAGAAAATATTATATATGACGTAATTTAAATGAACAATCCTACATAAACTTATGACAGGGACTTAAATGCGAGATCTGTCCATTTAACAGGCAATTATCTAAGTGTGAGTTAAATGAAAGAACTATTATTTGTTTGGTCTTGCTGCTGTGTGTGGAAGAAATTAAAATAGGAGTAGTTATAATTGAATGACTGTTAAATAAAGCAATGGCCTCTGCATTGAGCCATGCAGGGCAATGTCAGGCAAAATGAGATGGCTGGAGCATCGAGTGAACCTGCTGGTTTCCCTGCTGCACCTTGTTCCCTGCAGCCATCAGCTGTGGGACAGGAAACTTGGACAAGAAGAAATTATTCACTCTGAGGGTGATGAGGCACTGGGACAGACTTTCCAGAGAAGTTGTGGATGTTCCATGCCCGAAAGTGTTCAAGTCCAGGCTGGATGGGGCTCTGAAGAACCTGGTCTAATGAGTGGTGTCCTTGCCCATGGCACAGGGGTTTTATCTTTATGGTTCTTTTCAACATAAACCATGCAGTGATTTTATGACTTTATAACTTCACATTGAAGATTCTATTACAATAGTATATTTTAATATATACAATATGATATATACAACTAATATTCTATTAGTTAGTCAATGTTTTAGTCTATTAACCTAATTCTTCTGCTTAGACAACTATATTGGTATCATGCAAAGTTTTGTCAAAAACCCTTTGTCATTAGTGATAAATGGAACCAGAGAATAGAGAATATTATTAATAACTCCAGATAAACAACTATATTGCATTCCTCTTTTGTGTGTAATCAATCTGTATATCTTATGCCTAGATCAACAGTTTGAAAGTTCAATGATCTGTTTTACAGTCAGGAAAAGAATTTATGTATTTGGGGAGTTATTGTTTTCATTTATCAGTGGCACCCTTCTACATAAATAACCTTCGTTTTCCTTAGACTTCTTGTTAAACTTCTCCCCTTATAGAAGGTTAAAGTCTCTTAAATCCCATCTCATTCACAAAACATTAGGTATTCCCAACTGATGTCTTTTTGTCTCCTTTTTTTTCTTTAGATTACAATGAAAATTAATGACTTAAATTATTAAAGGATCTTTAAGAGTAAGGAAAAATAAAATTCTTCCACTCCTCATACACCAGAAATGAACATAAGTAAGATGAAAATCAGTTTGTGGAGGAAACAGTAGAAAAAAACTTTTTTTTCAAGGCTTTCACAAAGCTGTGCAAATGTGTTTTCACTAGTGCTTTGTTATTCTGTGTTCTAAATGCAACACACATTGCTTTGACAGCAGCCAGACAAAAAAAACCCCAAACAACTCATGAGATATCTGATCAAAATTTTATTTAAGAGTCAAGAATTGTAGAGAAACCAACAAGAACTCAATTCAGATGCAAATTCACAAGTCTAAAGAGGTTCTGGGGCAAGAATCTATAGGATATTTTTTCATTAGTACAGCAATTCTCTTTTTTTGTCTCTTTTTAGTGATAGAAGTATGATTTGGATCTGTCAGTAAAAGTATTTTGAAAAGGAGGATGGTAAATTATTTTTAAAATAGCAATTCAAAAATCTACTAAGTAATTTTTTATTGTTGGACCATATCTTTTTTTTCGTATGCACATTTATGAATTAACTTCTTTATACTGTTATACACCAGCAGCAATATCAAAATCGGTTTTGATTTTCAACTGAACTATTTTTTTTCCCTAAAGAAATACAGATATCCAATATGTGACAACACATAGTTTAAAGATGCACTGCTGATAATGATTTCCCTAGAGGTAATATTATCTGGTCAAAAAAAGATAAGCCAAACTATCTATCACATTCTAATGGGCAGAGGTCAGTATAACATCTGCCCTGCCTATTTTCAAATTGTTTCTGAATTCATGTACAGTGTTCCTCTGTCCCAAAATTTGTTTGAGCATAAAACTCCAGTACCAATGAATCGAATCTTCACTTTTTTTTTTAGCTGATATTGTGGCAAATTGCTTTTCAGCTGCGAAAGCAGCTTATTTAAAGTTTTTTTCCCAGTGTTGTTAGAAGTGAGTAAAGTGGCCTGACACTGAGTACATTACAGTGACCTTGCTTCTAGAAGTCAGCAATAATGAGCAATTTATGAAGTATGATACCTATGCTCTCATATCAAAAGTAATATTATCCAATGGATTTTTCAATTTGTACAGCAGCTTTTTTGCTCATTTTTCAGTTTTACTTTGCTGTTGGCACTAGCTTTTGAGGCCACCCTAACTTTTAATTCTCTTTTATAGCAGGAATCTACTAGTACTCAGCTTGCCTGTCTACTTCATTCCTTTCCAATAAGAGAACCTTTTAGAAACACAAAGAACTCTGGACTCAGCACAAGTTCCTGTCTACAAACCTGCAGGCTGCAACAAACTAAGAATGTACCTGTCTGAGTTTCATTTTTGCAGACATTGGAAGAAATTTGAGTAACTGGAACCAGAAGAGAAGCTTGCTCCTATAATGAATTTTATTTGATCACTTGTTTCATTGATAACTTGTTACTTGGTGATTTTTTCCTTTTTTTCTTACATGCTTTACTAACCTCCTAAGTGAGTTTGGAGACTGAACCAGTTGCTGATCATATCATGTTAAAATTTCCAAATGTACATGGAGAGGGAAAAAAGAGAAAATCACTATAACCATTAGGTGGTGTGAGATATCTTTGTGTACGAAAGCTAACAATATTGTGCTACTTTGAAATGCATCACTCTTTTCAGCACATATCCAAAGCACAGCCCCCAAATTGCTACCATTAAGAAAATCTATTCTATTCTGGACAAAAAGTGGTGGAATCGCCATTCCTGGACTAGATGCGGAAATTTATGACACACTCCAATGCACCTGATGATCTTCAAAGTCTTTTCCAATCTTGATGATTCTATGATTATATATTGTCTGAAAGGGATGGTTGAACAAGAGTGAAAAAGGCTACTTGTCCAGGTTGCTGCCTTGATGGTTAAAATGAATGCTTACAGGAAAGGGAAGACTGCTATCTTATGCTGAGCATCTGGTCAGCTTGAAAAATACCGTGTGAGGCAGGCACTGAGGGGTAGCCTACAGCATGAAGGAGATTGAGACCTTGTTCAAAACAAAGGGTTTGCTGATAGGTAGAAACAAAAGCAAAACTTGTGCAAGATAATTTTTTTTAAGACCTAGAAAGAATCTATGGGGTTTTCTGTCCCAGAACACAGGGAGTTCCTTGACTCAAAAGCTTTGCTTTTGAGAAAAAAAAAAAGAAAAGGTTGCGGAGAAAAAGGAGAAATGCTTACAGCTCTCTCAGGAGAGAGATTTTGATGTTTGAACCAGACAACATCTCATTTTTTTTACAAAAATTATTACCTTGTTATAGTTTACGTACTTTCTAAATAATCCATTTTTAAAGATTCTGAGCCTTTAATGTCTTTTGGTGCGTTCATTTAAAGAAAGGAACGTGGAGAGCTACTTGCCTCAAGATTCTCCTCTAGTTGAGTTTGTCAGAGTCGGAACATACAAAAACTTTGTGATACAATGTAGAACAGTTGAATCACACCATTTACACCATGTTTTTCATGCAGCAGGTTTTGAGTTCCTCCTTTTCTGGGAGTACAATTAATGCCATGAATACCTACCAGATGAACTACAGGATGCCTGCTGCTGGATTTGAAGATACTGTGAACATTAGCCCAAACTGAAGGGGTAGGTATTCTAAATATAAGTTTCTAGATATTCAAACCAGTCTTTGATTTCTCAGATAATGCATCTTAGTGTTCCAGTCAAAAAAATGAAGATAATTCTGTCTCTTCAGTACTCCAACCCATTTCGAACATAAATTCAATACTCGGTTGCGAGGCAGTGAAATACCGTAAAGTCATGGGTAGTAACAGATGATGTTAAGATTACCAAGCTTGTTAACAAACCAAATCAGAGCAGGTTTTTGCTAGTGTGAATTGAATAAAACGTGGGCATTATATTGAGTAATGCTCTGCTCAAAGCATCACATATGAACTATTTCATTAAGAAGATGAAAACACAAGAATGAACAGAACAAGTAAAACAAGACAAGAACGGAGGTCAACTCCTTGCTAACTGATAATTTTTATCACAAGGTGAAACCCACACTTTTTACATTCAAAGTGTAGAGTTTGCTGAAAGTGCCAGCTACCCAAAAATTTCATCGATCAATGGATACTAATACTCGGTCTATACTCCATGGTTATTACAGTATAGTAATTAGGGTTGTAGCTTTAATCTTATGCTCCAGATAAATTTCATTAACAGAAGTATATTTTTCTATAAATATATTTCAGAATTCCAAGGAAAATGGAAATACGCATTGTCTACTCTTCAGTTGACGTTACATACTGGCCTGGTCAGAGAAGTTTTCCAGAATGGACTCAAATAAGAATCAAATGTCACTGTTGAAGGGGATGGGGGGAGTGGAAAGCTGTCAGCAGCAGTTATTTACTTCTACATACAGTAAATTATGACAGCTAGCATATTTTAAGGCAAAGTGAGACAAAATAAAACTATATATGACCTCTATGTTTTCTTTTCCTATCAACTTCTTCTGGCAGTATAATTTAGAAAAAGAAAATCTTTTTATTTTTGTTAAAGAACAAGGTAGGGGGTGATATGTATACCTTCATTTCATGTTTGCATTCTATTTCCAAGGGAGACATAGAGGATTTTTTTATTTTTACAAGGCATTATATCCTTTTGAGAATGATATTCTTATTGTAGACATTCCTTACTTAAATTTCTCTTTGATTTCCCCTAGGCAGAACTTTGTTTGTAAATATTTATCTGAATTTTAAATAGTATTCTAATATAGCTTTCGAAAAAAATTCTTTGTCACTTTTCATATCTTGCTCATAGCTGCAATGTTTTTTTTTCTCAAACAGTTTCGGTATCTGTAATCCTAAAATCTGCTTTAATCCCTGAAAGAAGCTTGTTGGAGCTTATCAGTGTGGATTGGGAAGATATGTATAACCAACTCTGCACATGATTAGAATCTGGATCTGTAGCCTTACTAAATCACCTGACTCCCCTGTCTGCAGCAAAAGGCTTTTCAGCGCTGTGGCAGAACATATAGCATCAGAGCCTTATTTAGAAAAACTTAAATCCTTCTATTTTCTGAAAAAACTGCAGCATTTTCTTCACACTTGTATGCATGCTCCATGTGCCTGCAGTGGTAACCTGCCATTTTGTGAATTGCGAATTGTCATAATCGCTCACAAGCTGTAGAGATACAGCTTTAAAACAGATCACAGTATTAATAAAATAATCTGACATTTTGTAGCATCTCAAACTGCTGTCAATAATGAATTATAATAAGTTCTTTTAAATATAATATCAAACTAATTCTATGGATGAACATAAAATCTAGAAAATATTTTCATTTTTAGCCTCTTTGTTCTGTTATGCAAGCCTCAGAATAAATGTGAGAGGTGAAAGATTCTCTCTGTATCTTCTTAGTACAAGAAATTTTTTATTCCGTTCCGTGCTTCTGGCATTCAGACTGAATCAAACTCACAGATGAAATTATTTCAAAAATTTTTTAAATGCAAGTAAAAGTGGAAGCAATATTGTTACGCTATTGCTAATTTTGCAGGCACAGAAGAAAATTCTACAGAATGTGCCTTGGTAACTAAATAGTTTTAACTACTTGATATCGGTAAGGCTTTCTGGACAAAGAATAACTACACATAAATTATGTACGATTATTTTATAACGGGTGGACTATGTCTATATGAAGTCCAGGTTCAGTTTGTAAATCACTGGATGTACAGAAAATACTTTTCATGAATTCTTTGCAATCCCTAGAAATGCAATTAACTAATTACTGGGAGCACTTACTTAGAGATGTAAATATGTACTACTTTGTGAAGTTAGTTTACCCTTATAAATATTAAATCACATAAGCAAATTCTATCTTCAGGCTAACTTCAATACATTAAAAGAAAATTCATAGCCAATTTAGAGACCCCTTGTGCTGTTTCATTGCTTTTAGATATTTTAGGCCATAGGATAAAATATTTTTATTATAGAGTGAACAGTGGCAGAGCTAAAAATATGCTAATATTCATGGTTTGTATTATGTACTTTGTAAATTTGTTTCAATATTTTGCTCCCATAAGTTTCACTGAAATATTTTGAGCTACACTTAAAGCTCACAATATGTTGAGCAAAACCACTCAATGCTATGTGATGCTACATTTTCTCTTTACATATTTTCACAGTGTGTTTTTATGATTGGTGTGAATTTAATAGATTAGAATTGCATAATACAATAGTAGAAAACCTTAGGATTAAAGCTATGGAAATAAAAAAAAAGATATATTGATTGATTGAAGAACTAGATAGCAAATGTTTTCTGTTACGCAAAAGTTAGAGTTAGAAGAGATGGAGAGATTTCAGAGAAGGAGGAAGTTAAAGCATAATTCTAACAAAGATATAACAAAAAGAATAAATTACTAAAAAACCCCTCAGCAAAACAAAATAAATTCTATGAATTCAATAAGAAATTAATTAATGGTTAAGAACATTCTAATGCTTAGGCCCAGCACTTAAGAAACAGCTGAATTCTCTACCTCTACTTTGATATGGAGACTTTGAAGACCTTTTGGAGGGTATGATAAAATGAAATAGTCATCTGAAATTAAAAAGAATACATGTGATCCTTTATTATTTTCTTTAAAATATATTGCTTTTAAATATGCTGTTTTCTACTTGTGAAAGAGCAACAATAATAATTGACCAATGCAGTAAAATGCATATGTCATTCAAACACACATTAAAAACACCCGTTAGCTCACCAAAGTACCGTCTGAACACTGTTCCTTGGCTTGTCAGTATTTTGTCCATGATCTTGTCCAAGACATCTAATTTCTTTAAATCTCCACTTTACAGATGTAAAACATCAAGTCAAAATATATCTCAATATTTAATATTTCATGTGTTCATCTGAATATGGGAGATGCACAGAAGCAGATCTGACAGGAACACTTTATTTGAGTAATATGAATAAAAAATTATATTTTAAAATATGCTTTATGTCTAATCTGTTTTAAAAAATTCAGAGGGCATAACAGACCTATTGGAAAAAATATTTTTAGTAGCCAGGTTATATTTGTTAATGAGTCTGTACTTAAAAAATAACTTTGTTATGGTAAATTCCATGTAGAAACCCCCTTCCCTCCTGACAAAAACCCCCAACTAAAACAAAACCCCAAACCAAAACCCAACCATTAAAACCTCCGTCTACTTTTTAGATTACCTGGTAGCCACCATGCTTACCAGAAGATATAAGAGCATGATTTTTTATATTTTGTAAGGTATTCTTAGTCTAATGCAATCTCTAGAAATCTGCCAAATTTCATTACTTTTTTACATCTCTCTTTTTTTCTGAAGTTTGCACATTCAAATTTTCTGCCCAAGTCAACAGAACACTGATATCTTCAGTTCCCTGACTGAGTCTCTAAAGGAAAGGCTACTACAATTTCAAAGACAATGGTACTTAAAGCTCCTCTCTAAAATATTAATTTGTTTTTATTTCCACCTCATTCACAGGGTAAACTCTGAAGACCTACTTTTTAAATCCCTCTTACAGACATCTGATATTGCATTGTTCATGTAGTCAAATGCATGATGTGATGAAAATAAAAATTTACTGTCAGATATAAGTAACAACATTCCACAAAATACCACTTAAATGCAATGCCAAGCAAAAAGCAGAATTAACCTTGAAAAGTGTGGTTATCATTCAGTAATAAGATGAACTAATAGATTAGAGGTTTCCAAATTTCCTGTCTCTTCCAGGTTCTTGAAACTGAATGAGCAGAGTCAGGATGTTGTTAGCCTATGATATATCCTAGGGGTGAAGATTGCACAGCCCTTGAAAGTGAAATTCTGAATTACTGTTTATTTAGGGATTCAAAGAGTAGCTGAGTTCACACAGCTTTATTGAATGGACAATCCATTCTGTGTTTCTCTAAGGAACTGAGGGAAAGAATAAACAGAGTGCAAATAAGAACCTTCCTAAAGCATAAAAAAGAGTTTCTGGGAAACTGAAATATTAGTATACTCATTTACTAGTTTGATTCATATTTTGCAATACTACAGTAGCTTAACTTTCACCTTTCTGAAATTATTGATGCACTACTGCATCAATCATTCATTATATTGGACTTAGCATTTTAAGTATACACCAACTCTAAGTATATGCCAAATTTAAGTATATACCAACAAATATGCTACAAAACTGCTCTCTAGGAGAACCTTGTGAGATGTTTCCACAATACCAGAACATCTTCCTTGCTTTCCAGTACTGCTACTTAGTTATCTTACTTGGATAATGACAGCATACTTTTTTCCTTTGTCATTATTACTGCGGCTGATATTATTTCCTATCTCTAACATATATTATATGGTTTTACTTACAAAGGTAAAGTAGAGTTGCATATCTTTGACTCTTGAGTCTGATACAAATTCATTTGATTCTGTATAAATTTATCTTACCCTTTATTAATACATACTGGTTTATTCTTCATGTGAATTTTACATCCAGTATTGTCATCATATTCTCTAGGGAGGTTACTGTTTTTCTTCTCCCACCCCCTGATTTCACATGTCCTCTAGCTCTAATTTTTGAATGCTTTTCTTAGGAGAAGAAAGTCGGTGTTCTATCACCAACTTTCACTTGCAAAGTACTGTTTTCTGCTTTATTAGACATTCAGCATCTCAAAAAGGGCATAGTCCACAGAAAAGTTGGACGTTTTACTATACCTTGCATACCATTTCATGATTTCTTCTCTACCTTTCCTCATGATCAATTAATACTGAGGAGTGGTCTCAAATTAAGGGATTGCAAAAAGACTGTTCATCTATTTATTCAGAATAAGGCAGGTACTTAATTTCCTTTCTGAAAAAACTCTAATTAACTAGTAACCATCACAGAAAAAAAATAGTTTCAAAATATATACTATCAAGTAAGAATTACCTATATTGAAAGCTTTGGCTTTCAAAAAATCAGTCTAATTGCTTCCTTTTAGGTTTATATTCATAGGAAACATGACACATGGAAAAAAAAAGTCATTTTTTTATATCAGTCCTATTTAAAAATGGAATGATGATTAAAAACATTTAGAACATAACTGGAAGCTGAACTATATTCATAAGAAGAAGTAAATATTAGTTTATCTATAATGAAAATAAATGTGGTCTTGCATAAGACTGCACCACAAAAAAAAAAAAAAAAATCATGAAACTAGTCAAAATACTCGACCCACAGAACTCATCAGGGGTAGTAAAAAATCAAGTGATTTTTCTGCAGCTCAAAACTATATTGACCTGAAATTTTCTGCTGATGTAATTTATTCATTTTTGTTTTGCCTGCTAGAACCAAATGCTTGTCTCTATGTATAGCCCTAGAGCCAAAAAGAATGCACAGCTCATGTCATACGGTAAGTGCTATCTCCAGTCAGGAAGTTCCTCCTGCGATATTTAAGTGCCAAAAAAAAGATTATCTGCAAAAGGAAGACAAGTACATAGAATTCCTGAGTATCTGAAACTGCCAACAAGACAAATTGTTTTTATAGTAAGTGCCTAAGAAATGCATTAGTACTACTTCCACTTGGAAGCCAAAATGAATGCAACATAAGAGCAAAACAGCACAATCTGTTGTAAAGCAAGCCTGTGGCAGACAATGACATTGTTGGCACATGCTGCATAAAGGAGGAAATGGAGAAAAGTTGTCCTGGATGTGGAGATAACTAATTCAGTACCATTAAAGTGAGCTGCATCTGCAGCTTGGTTTAGTTTTACAAATAGACATACAGAGTCATCGAATCCTGCAAGTTGCTCAGCAGGAGCCCAAGACTCTATATTCTGAGCTTCTATTCTCTTCCTTATGCAACATATTTTCAGCTGAATTAATGTCAGAATGCAAAAAATACATTCAGCTTCACTGGATAAATACCTTGGCTTGATTGATGTCTCCAGTAATGGGTTCAGTCCAGAAATGAATAATGTTAAACAATGGGAAAACCTCCTGTTGGTCTTTGGTTTATGTCCCATTTAACCGTCACGCTGATTTTAGCTATGAATTATCATTCACAGTATTCCTAATATTTAACAGTTAATTGAAAGTAAAAATTACAGACATTATTTTTTAGATAACTTTCAATTATCTTCAGTTTTAGCATTCAAAAAAAAAAAAATACCACAGTCAAAGAGCTCTCTATTTGCTTTTATATCTTTTTTAAAAGGTCCTGGATCACTTGGGTTGATATCTTTTATATAAATTCAATTATCATTGATGCTTTTTCAACTGGTTTTGCTGACAGCTAAAAAGGTTGCAATATTATGTGTGTTTAGGTATCTTCAAAACTAAGTGAGTAAGAAAATCCAAGTTTCACTCAATAGGTTTTTTCATTAAAATAAAAAAATCTATTGAAAGATCAGACCTTTTAGACAGTTTAATTTGTTTGTTTTCTCATTACAAGTTTATTACTCAACACAGTTTGTTAAGAATTGGAAATCAGATTATAGCCTTAGTCCCCTGTGACTAATAACTTTGCATTCCTGGTGTGAAAAAAAATCAAAATAATCTGGAAGTAATTTTCTTTTAAAAATTTTCCTTTATAATTTGATCAATATTGTTAATATGTCCACTGATATTTCTGCTAAATTTTTAATTATTTTAGCAAATTTGATATTTCTCTGAGCTTATAGCAAAGTTCTTGGTCTGTTCATATAACTTAATTGTGTAATTTAGGCATATTCTCATGGAAGGTCTTTCACAGTATTCAACAGATGGTTCAGAATTTGAAAAAGAATAAGAAAAGAAGCACTAGACAGACACTTTCACTGCCACAGAGAAAGAATATTGTATCACCATTCAATAAAAACATGGTAGAAAGTCCAGCTAAAAGTTTTCAGAGTATCTCCATCTGTATCTATGTATCAAGAGCACATTGCCAGGTCACTGAACTTCTCATCCACTAATACCCCCACTTTCTCCTCAGGCTGCTCTTGATCCCTTCTTCACCCAGACCATTGCTTGTACTTGGGATTGCCCTGACCCGGCTGCAGGACCTTGCACTTGGCCTTCTTGAAATGCACGAAAAGTGCACAAGCTCACCTCTCTAACCTGTCAAGGTTGCTCTGGATGACAGACATATCCCTTCCCTTCAGCATGTTCACTGCACCAGACAGCTTGGTGTTGTTGAGCACTGAGAGTGCACTCAATCCCACAGCCCATGTCACCAACAAAGATGTTAAACAGCATCAGCCCCAATACTGACTCCTGAGGAATACCAACCATGCCTGGTCTCTACTTGGACATCGAGCCATTGACTGCAAGTCTTTGAGTGCATCTGTCCAACCAATTCCTTATTCACCACATATTCACCTGTCAAATCCATGTTTCCAGTTTAGAGACAAGGTTGTCATTTAAGACAGTGTTTAATGTTTTGCACAAGTCCAGATAGATTACAACAGTTGTTCTTCTCATATTCACCAATGCCTTAACCATGCCATAGAAGACCACCAAATTCATCAGGCACAATTTGCCCTTAGTGAAGCCATCTTGACTGTCATCAATCACCTCCTTATTTTACACACACCTTATCATACTTTCCAGGAGGATCTGCTCCATGATCTTTCCAGGTATGGAGATTAGACTGGAACCTGTAGTTCTCTGGGTTTTCCTTTTATCCCTTTTTAAAACTGGGGGTAAAATTTCTCCATTTTCAGTCTGTAGAAGCTTCACTGGAACAGCAAAAATATGACCACTATCAGCTTAGCCACTTCATCTGTCTGCTGCCTCAGTATCCACAGATGTATCTCATCAGGTCCCATGGTTTTGTGCACCTTTAGGTTCCTCAGATGGTGTCAGACCCAGTCTTTGACAGTGGGAGATTCTCCCAAGTCCCTGACTTTATGTCCTGCGACACAGGCAGCATGGGTGGGACATTTGCCATTGAAGACAAGGGCAGAGAAGTCATTGGGTAACAGTCTTCATCTCCTGGGTAATCAGGTCTTCCATTTGCTTACAAAAAGGGTTCACATTTTCCCTAATCTTCCTTTTATCACCAACATAGCTATAGAAGTCTTTCTTGTTGCCCTTGATGTTCATGGGTTGATTTAATTCCATCAGGTCTTCAGCATTTGTGTTCTGACCCCTCGCTGCTCATTTAATCTCTTTATATTCATCCCAGGCTATCTGTCCTTGATTCCACCTTCTCCAATCTTCATTTTTGTGTTTGAGCTCAACCTTGTTCATCCACACAAGCCTCCTGGCATTTTTGCCTGACTTTGTCTTAGTTGGAATGCATTGCTCCAAAATGCATTGGGGAGCAGACCCTAGAATATCAGCCAACAGATTGACTATAGGCTAACAGATATAACACACACATATATATAAGTATACCGATATATGTAACAAGAGATGTATTTATATAACAAGAAGTTTTAGCTGGGAATTGTTTCTCAGGTATTATGAAGTACACATTCTTTCACATGTATCTGCCTTTATATCCATAATTAAACTATTAAAAAAACAATTTTTTTAATCAATGTGCACATTTTCATGGCTTCAAAGACAAAGGATTCTCAGAGTGTTATTCATTCTTGAAAACGCTGGCATGAGCACTAAAAGATACCGTCAGTCAAAAGTGTGTGCAAGAAGTTTGTGCTGCAATTAGCATGCTTGCAGTACTAACTCTTTGATTTTGTTGCTTATATGCGAGGAGGTGTTAAACTGGAAGGAAGCACGCCAGAATACAGAGGTAGGGATAGTTCGCTCAAGGGTCTTCCTAGTTGTCTTGTCTGCCACCTAGTGTCACGCTAGATGATCATTCTGATGCTGTAGTGGGGGGTTAAAGTTTGCTAGTTATGCATCATTTGGGTGTTCACATTGAGAAAAACTCCTAAGATTCAAGATAACACCAAATGCAAAAGAAAAAAAATATATTGGGCTTTGACCCAACATCTTCTGAAACTGATATTTAATATTACAAATGGAAATTTGAAGGTATAAAAGAGAAAAGAGTTAAACCCTCCAGCAAATACGATTTTTAGGCTAATTTTGAAATGGAAATTTCAAAATTTAGGTGGAAAGAGGGGGCTTACAGGCATATGAAAATCTAAGTAGCCTAATTTTAAGGCTGATGAGCACTCATAAATCTCATTACCTTGACAAGATTTATGGAGACCATATCTGTTTCAGAATAGGAGAAAATAATGATCTGCGAGAAAGACCTACATTGGGAGTTTTTTATTTAGTTGCTTCCTATTCTATTTCAGGGCTAATCTGATCTGGTTACTGTTAAAGATGCATTTTAACTGTTGCACAATGATTAAAATACCTCTCTGGTGTTGGACTGCAAAAGTGGCAGGGAGGGCCTTGATGGGTCTGGTTCCTCTTCTTGTTACAAACATCCATCCCTGGTACTTTTATATACAGGATCTGATCTCACCTGTCAACTAATTATGAAGAGTTTTATATATTGATCAACTCACAGCCTGATCAACTCATTGTACGGAACTGTGCAATGCCTAAACCTCTGCCAGTTTTAAAGGATCCTTTTCTCTTAAAGCTTGTATTTTCTGCCCCTTTCTTGTCCCACTCTAGCCTTTAGAAAACCTTCTTGAAAACTTGTATTTCCGGACGTTCTGAAAAATTGGGGAAAGAGCAGTATCTGTTGTCAGAAATAGCCTGGGTGTTCAGATGCAATGTCTAAAGGATTTTCTCTTCCTCTTCAGCTGGCAGCTGCAGAAATTGATCTTGGTCTGACAGAAGGTTCCCAATACAGAAAGCTGGATACATTTCTTTGACCAAAGATGAATGTCCCTTGGTTTGCACATATGAAAAGAGCAACCAACCGTTTTCTGTTTTTCAAGTCGGTCTAGTAACTTCATGAATAGATAAATTGAAAGTTAATCTTTTGTTTTGATCTCTGACTAAGCTAAGCAAAACTTCATTCAGACTTTTGTGAAAACATCCTTTTCAAATAACTGGGCCTCCACTGGTTATTTTTGGGTCAAAAGAACTAACTTTGATTGCACTTCCAGTATGCAATCTTGTGTTTCCAAACAAAATCAGCTGATCTCAGGACTTGTCATCTGTTACGCTGAAGATAACATGAGTATCCCAAAATTAGAATGTGCACCTTTCTGAAAACATGTGATTTATTTGCATGCAGAAGGACTATTCACTGATGTTGCATTTCAGAGATTCCCATGGGAAATAAGGACTGGACTCCAACACACTGACATGAAAAAGAAAAAAATCATGCATACTCTCCTGCCTATGCTTGACATTTCCTTCACATCTAGATAAAGAAGCAGGTAGCCCTGCCTTTGTTTTTGTCTGCTGTTAGACCCATTTTCTTGCTGTTTCTCAGTCATATCTGCCATCCACCTGACTGATTCAGACTATTTGTGACAACTCTTCCTGCAGGATAGAAGTGAGCCTTTTCATTTGGGTGGTATTTTTAACTGCTACCAAAGTCATTAAGTCATAGAGTTAGCTTTCCACATCTGCTACAGTGGCTTTTGTGTGCAGATGATTGCCGATCTACTCCTCAGTCAAACCTTATGATGCTTTACGTACTTCCAGATTTTCCACATTATGTGCAAAATGTCATAGGAAAAACAAATGATGGTATAATAAAATATTATTTACCATCAACAAGTATGTGCTGACTGCTGATACAATTAACAACTGACATCAGTGTCATAAAATATAAAATATTACACAATTTATTTTATTTTACTCAAAAGTTTTTCTCAAGAGAAATACAACATGAATTGAAGTAATTCATTAATCTCAACTGTAGTTAAACAGTGACAAGTCAATACAACCAGATGATAGTTTTACATATAGATATGGATTAAAAAATTAAAATAGTTAAACTGGTGTGGTGGGAATAAGTATTATTTTGAGATTCTTTAAGCATGAAAAACTGCCTCGCCAACAAGATAAAACACAGATACAAGCAATTTCCCTCTTGAAGGGACTTCCTCTTTTAGGAGATTTTATTGCTATCCAACTTGAATAAAGTAACTTAAAATATTCAGTAAGAAAGCAGAGGATATTTCATATTTAAAAGTAAATTAACCATAATATATAATTAGTTCAAAAAGATCTCATTCTACTGCAGTCTTAGTTTTTTCTTCTTACTTGACAATAATATCAATAGCTATTGACCAGTAATAACTGGCACTAACAACAAAGTCAAAAGCAAGAATGAGATAAAGATTATTGAGTTGAAATGCAGGCAAAGCTGTTACCTGTGTATTGTTTGAATCAGTATGGCTAAACCCTGGACTATATATTTGTATGAGAATGACTTTTCCTATCCAAATTATAATAATACTACATTTTTTGCAAATTCTAAAATCAAATTCTTCTCAATGAGAAAATAAATATACCCCCTAACTGAATGCATACAGCATACATTTGTTTAAGAGTTCTCCTTCAGTGTCCCCTTCTCTTCCCACTTTCCCCTTCACCATTAATAAAAGGAAATTAATATAGGAAAAGGAAATGCATTCATGCTGTTTTAATGACTTGCCTTTAACCCAAGGAAGAAAGAAAATTCAAAGATAAGGCTTCCAATTAATCTTTAACTTGTAACATAAAAGCACTGATTTCAAGCCTTAACAACATTGCAATTATGAAGGCACAGGGGGAATGTACTGTGGACATAGTCAAAGTTTTAATTCTAAATATGTCTGGCTCTTGTGAATTTCTCATAGCTTTAAAATTTAACATTAGTTCTCTCTGTGTTATAAACATATGTGTTCTTGACCCACTTCAAAAAACAACCACAAGTGAAATACCATTCCATTAATCATTCAAGAGCTTTGCAAGAAGTTTGCATCTCAAGAGATGACTTTTTCTCTGAAGTTTACTCTATTCAGCTTAATTTCATCATTTTTTACATATATTGAGTTGCAGCTGCTTGTTGTTCAAAGCATGGGTTTTAGAACTTATTCCCATCCTTTCCATCCAAATACACACATTGTCACTTAATATCCTGAAGAGAAAAATTAATTTCTATGTAATTATAGTTTTGCCCTGACAACTACAAAAAATTCATTGTAAACTAATACCTTGCAAATGAAATTCTATTTTCATCCTTTAATCACTATGTAATGAGACTACAAAGGAGATGTTTGTACTGTGTTGAAATAGAAAATAGATGTAACAGTAATTTTTCACACTTTTCCCCAGATTTTCTTACTAATTTTTAATAGGAATATGGAACTACACTAGTAGCTCTCCTCGAAAGACTAAAATTTAGGTTTATTATGTATTTGTAGAAATTACTTTTTCTATCCATAATATAATATCATGTTATGTTGTAAATATTCTGTGACTGTTATTGGCACTAGTAAGACAGTATCATTTAAAGAATCATAGTCAATTGATCCTTTCAATCATATATCTGTATATTAGACACTGAAATTTATCAATGCTGCACCACACTTTCTTCATGGATCTAGCTCTGAAATGCAATACTCATGAGAAGCATGCTTAATTCAGTGTTGAGCATTTTAAAATCTGCAATTTCTGTTTACCTGTCTGTGCAATAAAAGTACAAAGAGACTGAAAAATATCAATAGTTGAATATTTGTGCTCACCCTTAGGAAGTTGCATGATCCTTGACACCTCAATGTTTCTCAGAAAAGGAAGATATCCTTGATTCTTGAACAGAACTTTTTTTTTTTTTCACAAATAGAAAACTAGATAATCTGCACTGGTAAGAGCAGGTGAGGCAGAAAAATTTAAATTCAGTATGAAAGATGCAAATTGTCAGGCATGAGTCTTCACTACTGTGCTTGAACTAGGGAAGCTCAGTGCCCTCAAAAGGGCCTCTAGAATGATAGATATTGCAACACTGGTTGATTATATTTCATAAGTCCTTTTCAAAACTGATAGGATTGCTAGGATTATCCGGCATTGATGATTTTAGCTACTTCCTGGCTAAAAATATTTTATACTTATTAGTCTGATGAATATTACATTTTGATCCAAAATTTTGTTAGGAAAGGGAAGCAAGTTTTGTGGGTTTTTTTGTTGGTGGTGGCGGTGGGGTTTTTTGTTGTTGTTTTTGGTTTTAGTTTTTTTTGTTTGTTATGGGGAGTTTGTTTTGGGGTTTTTTGTTTGGTTTTTTTGGGTTTTCTTTGTTTTTGGTTTGGTTTTTTGTGGTTTTTTTTTTTTTGGGGGGGGGGCGGTACGTTAATAATTTTCTATTTGCCGGCTCAAACAATTAGGTCAGTTGGTGGTCATCCCCCTGGTTGAGAGAGCTCAGGTATGGCATTGGCTCAAACAAAAGCTGCTTTCCCTACACACACCAGGAAGGATGTGGTGACCCAGATGGAGCAATTACAGCAGCATGCAAGGCTCCAGGTGTCCGGCTGCAGGGAGTGCCCGAGTCTGTCCCTGCTCTTCAGGGGCAGCAGGCAGACCAGCTGCGGGAGATGCCATCAGCATGACCAGGGGCTCAGCCTAGTGGCAGAAATGAGAGATGAAGTGGAAAGACTAAGCTGTTAGGGACTCTGAGGAAGAGATTTCCTGGAGGAACTGCTCTTAACCGTACCTCAGACAAATGCACCCACCGTCCACTTCACAAGAGCAATGGATGTCCCACCCTCTCGCCACCAGGCAAAAGAAGGGGACTTAAGAAACGGAGGGAAGGGAATGGAAGCAGTTTCTGATTGGGCTGGCAGGAAAATCCCCAGCAACGGGAGACAAAAAGTCTGTCTGCATGAATGAACAAGGGACTCCCGTCATTACTCAAGCATCAGCAGAAAATACACAGAACACGAAAGCAGAGTAAGGCCACTTGGAAATTTGGCAGGAGGTACAAGGCTTTAGGCGAAGACATAGATCTGAAAAAAATTCTGCCATGTCTGGAAAAGTCATAAGCATGCAAGAATCACTCTTCATGTTGCTGAGTACTTGATAGTGTTTACCTAATAAGTTTCTGACTATTTTTCTCCTCAATAAATATGCACTTATCACAGTTCCAAGTATGATCAGGCTGTGCATACACCAAAATATGCAGGAAATTAACATCCAGCTCAGAGGTAGAAGAGAACAGTGGGATTTTTCTTGCTCTCATCTGCTCTGGATTAAGCCCCAATGCTTGAATTAAAAGATGAGAATCTGCTTCTCCTGTACCATCCACATCACAGATAAAAAAAAATTATGAAAGATTAACACTTTTGATTCAAATATGTGGGGGATTTGGCCGAGAGAAGTCATTAGACTCCTGCAAAGCCTTATAGAATTATTAAAATAAAGTGAGAAACAAATGACTAAGAATTCACAGTCAGCTGATCTCTTACTGGCCAACAGCAAAGTCCACATCCAGTTGCCCTCCAATTCTTCCACCCCAGCAGGATACCAGGACAGAACCAGAAGGGGAAAAAATGACAAAACCCTCATGGATCATGATAAAGACAATTTAATAATTGAAGAAAAGAAAGACCAATTTACCACCTCCCATCAACAGATCAATTCCCAGACAGTCCTCCAGCTATCTTTGAAAAACTACTCCCCCACAAGGCAGTTTTATTGCTGAGCACCATATCACATGCCATCAATATTTCTTTGGTTAGCTGGGGTCAGCTGCCTTAATTTTGTCCTTTCCCAGCCCCTTGTCCACCCTCAGCCCACTCTCTGGGCAGGCCTGAGTGAGAAACAGAGAGGTTCTTGACATTCTGTAAGTGCCAGTCAGCAATTGCTAAAACGTTGTATTAATCAACACAGCTTTGGACATAAAACTAAAACACAGCACCATACAGGATATTATTTAAAAAACTGACTTAATCCTAACCTGACCTAGTAGAGAATTGTACTGGTCTGACTGGAAACTGCTAGTAGGAAAACCAGATTCAGGGAACAGAGACTGTAACACATTGAACAGGGAGGCCCTTCAATAAGCAGACTGAATTTCACTGACTTTTGTCTCTCAAGTGAATGATTGAAAAAATTATTTACTGCAGACCAATATTTTTTCTGCTTATTTTGTACAGAAAGAGAATTATTTATTTGCTTATTGGATTTTCTGAATTAATCGAATGTTTCATGATTATATTTTAGTTAATTCGCAACACCTATATGAGGAAATGAAAAATTAGGAATAGATATCAGGTGGTGAAAAGAAGAACAATATTTAAGAAACATCTATAAATTTTGGGTAATCAAATCTGATATCCATTGCGTGAATTTAAGTGTGCTTTGTATTATCTCATACTTCACATGTTCCAAACAGATCTCATTTCAGTTGCAGCAAGACTCCTCACCAGTTCATACTTGAAGATTTCCGGTTATGCTGTTACTAAAAATATTAGTTTAAGATACTTTCCTAGGACAATTAAATAAATACCATGTCAAGGACAAAAGATGTAATTCCAGTAGTCTAAGAAAATATCTGTGCTTTTTTCCGCATTTTTGATACCTTGAAATGAAATAATCCAGCTTCATTTTAAAATATAGAGCATGAGATATGTGAAGGTAAAACTTATGAATGCCCCATAAATGATCACTCAATCCCAGAGCATGAGGGATGCTGCAATGGTTTGTCTTTTTGAAGCAGAAAGACTCAGACAGTACCCCATGGTACAAGACCTTTTGTCTTTGGAGCTGAAAAGGATAAAAGCAGCCCTGCTGAATGACAGTAGTATGGACATGGGACAGTTGGCCTGGCCAAGATGTTCCCATGAAGTGCTGCCAAAAACATTAGCTACACATATATCTGCTTTGCACTATAGGCACAACCTCACAATGTTGGAGGTTTTTTCACATTCAAAAATTATGAGTCCCTGAATTAGTATCTTTCCTTTTCTCTAGTCAGTGTCATGTTTTTGTATGTTACTAATGGTACCAAAACTGTGCAATGGTGCTAAGAGAAAAATATCAGATTTATTCTGGAGTAACAATACTACAAAACTGAACATTAGTATATAGTGAACATAATTTCTAACTCTCACTTTGATTTGAATCTTTCAAAGAATGATTGTTCAAGTAAGAGGAATTATTTGTACTAAACCTCAAATTCACTTTACTTGATATTATCAGCTAAGCCTTTGAAAGAACATTAAAAGCACATGTATTTTAAATGGCAGCTGATAAAGCAGCAAAGCTCTTGCTGAAGATAATGACCTAAAAAGGGATAACATCACAGTAGAATCAGATAGTGCCATTCAATTGTCTGTTCTGCCATAAAGAAATGTGCTATTATTTCTTGATTTAAGATTATGAAGAGCAATGCTGAGGTAATATTCACTTTTTTTGGAAAGATTTTTATGCATAGAATTAGATAAACAAAATACTATCTTCTAAGGCTGCTGAAAACCTATTGAACACAACAAATTCTTTCTGTCTTTTCAAAAAGTCAGATAGCAAGCTTTCTCACACTATAAGCATGTCAGCTTGTAATGCATATTCCTAAACTCAAGCCATAAATAGAGATCTTGTTGAGTTTTAAGATGACTGAGAGAAGAAAGAAATTGTCCAGGGATGTCAGCGCTGGAACAGCAGAAAATAGGACAAATGCGCAGTTTATTGAAAACAATTTATTAGTAAGAAACAAAAAGGTAGCCAACTACTTTGAAGAAAACAACCATCTCTAACTAGTTCAAGGAACAGAGTGATTTTAAAAGTCTCCACCTTTAGACAGTAAATGTAACCCTTTTTCAATACTTGGAGAGCAGTCGTATACTCTATAAAAGATGAACTTATTAATATTTAAAGAAGAAAAACAAAGGAAAAAATCAAGTAAATTCCCTATGAAATTGTTCAGTGTGTTTATACCATCCATGTAGGTGGTGTACCTGAATATAAGATGTTCCTTTACACTTATACATGAAGCATAATAGCAAAAAAGTCACTAGAGAATATAAAACAGAGAAGGAAAGCACAGACTTCAGCTTTAACTGAGACCATGATATTTTTTTTTTCTTATGCTAAAAAAAATAAATAAAGGCACAAATTACACCCCTTTCCTTTCTTTCTCCATGGAGAACTGATAAACATAAATGTTGGAGCAATTTTCTTTTGCTCACTACAGATTAATGCTGACTGCTGAGGGAAAAAAAAATTATTCAAATTTCACGGAGCTTTTGCCAACATTTGATGTAGTCAATGGTACTTTTGTTGACTAAAATGCACTTAAATAGCATATGTTATTTTTTTTTAAAGCTAACTGTTTTTTACTAATCTTCAAGGTATTTTAAATATAGATACTGATAAGTTTTAGGAAATGCTACATTTTCCCTCTCTTAGATGAGAACCAGTTTTGGTTTCAGATGAAAGACAGCTTCATTTACTGCACTTTGTCTTAAGAAAAGCATATTAACAACAGAAAAGTGTCTGGTATTACAGAGTACTTGTAGAATACTGAAATATTTCCTCTAATTTTAAAGAAAATTAAGAAATTATTTGTTATGTTATCATTAAAACCTTTATCCTGTGGTGATGAAACTTGAAAAGATCATTGTTCTCAAAACTCAAGCTCAAATTAGTTTCAAAAGGAAATAAAGTAAGAATAAAGAAAATGTAAAAAGAGACTCGAGGTCAAGATGACTTTTTTAAATTGATAGATATAAATTTTAGGTGGTTGTCTCTGTGGGAGAAGTGAGAAAAAATTTAGTTCTCAGAAGTCAAGGTTTAAAATTCCTAGTTCACCAGTGAAGAAGGGGTGGCATTTCTGAAAATCCCTATCACACCTATATTGACTTCAAACCTCCCCCCCACTGTGCAACACATTATATCTAAGATAGGTGTCTCTCTGATTTTTCATTAGGCAATTCTTTCTGCTCAGGACCTAATCTGTCTCAGCTTCTTCTAAGATGGATGGTGGCTCTTTCAAAGGAGATGTACCAGTGCTTTTTTACCAATTGCCTAATACTTCATATTAGAGCACCTTCCTAGGAATTTGTAGAGGTGTGTTCTGTGTCTGCTTTAACTGCAGGGGAAATAAATTTATGTCTTAAGACAATACTGAAAGGGCTGAAAGAACAAGAAACCTGACACTTGAAGAAGGAGCTAGTCTCCTGTCTCTGAGGGATTAAAACTAACAGAAAAGAAAAAAAGCCTATATGTTATTAATTGTAATACATATTTGTCAACAATTGGAAAAAAGAAAGGAACTATTTGCTAAGACCCTTTTTAGCCATTTGGAGTCCAATAGCCTCTGTTTCTTTCAGTACAATGTTTATTTACAGTTCAGTAGAGATGAAAAGGTGGCTTCCCAGAACTTAGAAGAAAATTTTTTTCTGCCTCAAGATGATTAAAATGAAAAAAGGAAACTTTCAAATTTCTCTGAAAAAATGCTAAAAGCAGACAATGATTGTGAAGAAGCTGAACAGCGCTAGAAGGTAAAAGACCAGGATCATGACCATTTTTTCAGAATGCTCTTATAGATCTCAGCGTTTATTTTGCTGTGCCCTAGTCAGGTACAGACATAAGTATGAAATAGATAATTATATCCCCAGAATAAATACCACTAAAATGTGTGAAAGCAGTAAAGATGTCACAAATTCTTTAGGTGCCTACAAAGTTAGGCTGTAAACAATACAGACATACTGAACAGCTTACTAGAAATTAGGGAGGACTTTAGGTTTCTTTGGTAAGATTTCAGCAGAACAAACATCATTCAGAAATTCACTGTTTTGTTTCAAAGATACTTTTAGAATCAAGAAAGTAATTTGAAGCAGGAGATTAGGTTATATTTCAGATCAAGTGTATCTTAATCATATTGTACAGTGAAAAGTTAGGCATACAAGAACAGAGGGAAAGAAGAAATAATGCAGTCCAAGGAAAAAAGGAGAAATATTTTATGCATATTTAAATGGGTTTTTGGATAGCTGCTTTTTCATCAGCCTATGACTATACTATGACTGAATTTTTGTAATTCATTCATCTTTCATTTGATTAAAAAATAACACTAATGCATAAGGCAATGGAAAGTGGGACATAGTCCTCAATCACTTATATTTAATTGAGTTAGGCAACAAAATGAAAGACAAAAATTTAAAGGTATAAGACATACATTATTAAGTCTACCAAATAGCAGTCTTATTCAATATGTATGTATCTGAGCAATAATTTTAAAAATTGTTGCAATTTTATACCATTTCTGAGCGTATCTGAGGGGTCACTGCGCTGACAAATGGAGACATTCTCCAATGTTACAAAGCACTAGTATATTCAAATATTCCTTAAGAATAAACTGTCTTAAAATCTAGTCAGGATTGGCATGTTTCTATGGGCCTTATCCAACTCTGATTATCGATAGTATATCAATATTCTTTGCAAAAATTAATCACCTGCTTAAAAATTCCCAAATGCTAGAATGTCAGAAAATGAAAAATTACAGAACATAACCCATTTTCAGCTAAGGTAGAAAATCTTCATTACTGTAATGAATACAGTAAATACCTGACAAATGTCCCCACCCCTCAATATGTAAACATTCCCCAAAGTCAATATAGCAGCTTTTTAGGAGATTGTTTTGGATGGAATCTATAAGTAACAGATTTTTTTTTAATAAATCTGGAATTAGAGCACAAGTTTAAAACCAACCTGTGTATACACAGCATCATTCCAAAGGAGGAATGGGATCATGACTCCATCATGATCAACTTCTTCTCTGAATCTGGCATTCCTCATTCGCCAAATGGCCAAGCCATTGTTGAAAGCGCTCATGGCACACACATAAAGTGTGTTCTGTTAAAACAAAAAGGAGGTATGCCTGGAGAAACCCCACACAGTCAATTGGAAAAGGTTCTAGATACAACTCATCACCTTACAGTGCCACAAAATTCAAACAATCTTCTAAATTCTGTCATTCTAAATTATTTCCTTTTGTTGCAGCCATCAGGCGAGACGCACCTGCCTTGAGTGAAAGCATGAGTATGGGATCTACCCTCTAATAAGTGGGAAGGCCCGTGCGAGCCTATCGCTTGGGGTTGCAGATATGCCTCCATTTCCACAGATACTGATACAGTGGATACCTGCAAGGTGTGTTCAGCCTGACCTGTGACACCAAAAGCAGACTGTGGCCAACAGGTAACCTTTGAATGATGATCAGGATGCTGATCAGTCATTCAGATGATTTCTTTACAAGTAGAGAATGAGTATTCTGTCTTTTTATTTCTAGAGTAGTGAGTATTAACAAGTTAGACTCCCAGTACTTTGAGCAGACTGATGATGTTTTGTTTACTGTATTAGGATTAGTAACTGACTCCTTGCAGGAATGAGCAACAAGACTTGATGTTGGTGCATGGATGTGATTGTGAAGCATTCAATAGCCTGTGCAGAGAATCTCCCTGACCATTTGAAGTCAGTGTCTGATTAAGATTCTGTCTAGTAACCATCAAATTACTAAAGGGACCTCTTGTTTGTTTGCTGTGTTTGTTCTCCTTCCTGCAAGGGCCCTGCAGGAGTTTACACCTTAAAACCAAAAAGGTGAATTGTGGAAGCCGACAGTGGTCAAAGAGAATTTGTCAGGCATCAGGCAGCTTGTGAAGAAGCAAGTCAGATAGACTTTCCCAGGCATCTGCTCTGGATGAGCTGTGAGAAGATATTCCAAACAATTTCTAATCTTTTGCACCTGCTGTTTTTTCCAACTTGTTTACTTGCAAAGATGTTTACAAAGAGGGGCTGGCCTAAATGACCAATCATATTCAATTGTACTGAAATGCTATATAAAAAGGATGTGCCTTTTAATAAACTTCCTCTGTATGCCCTCCGAGAAGATTGGAGTTATATGTATCATTATTTCAGCTGTCCAGAACGATACCTCCCCTCTTCTGCTTTACAGTTTGTTTTGCTCTGTGTTAATAATATCTTTCTGTGTCTGTCTGCTCTCAGGTAAGCGAGCAAGATCAGTAGTCTGTTTGGAGGAAAATGGTTTCCTGTGTTCTCTTGTTTCCTGATTGGCACAAAATAAAGCAAAGGGGCATGAATTTAGGGGTTTGCCTTTTCTGTGAGTGGTGGTATTAATATTTACATATTATATGTCTTCATTAACCTCTGTTGTTATGAAAAAATATAAATATATATTTTATAGTTTAGAAGAAAAATGTATGGAATTAGCTGAGAACACTTGTAATAAACTGAAGGTACATGCTGCTTACCTGCACGAACAAGGAAAAGCAAAAAAAGGCGATAACCTTTCTTCCCTTCCTTTTTCTGGACTCTGGAGTATAAGAAGAGGGCAAAAGTTACGGAGAAAAGTTATTTTGTTCATTGGACCAACTGATAAAGTTGGCAAAGAAAAAGAATCCTTTTTTTCTCCTCAAAAGCCTTTCTTCAGAGATAAATAAGCACCAAAACCTCTTTCCCTGAATTGCTAGCTAGGAAGTAAAAAATGTGAAGTGTCCTTCCATGCACCCTGTTTCTGCTACTGCACTCAAGACAGCAAGGTGTAAAAGTTTCAGTCACTTGCCCCCATTAAAGTTATACTGTGGTATTGCAAATGTTAATGGCTAGCTGGTGCCTGGAAGGTAGAATCATCCTTTCTGTTGTGCTTCCACTAAACATTATGAGTCCTCCTGAGAAATGAGACCAAAGGACAGTCAGTCTCAGCTCACATCTTCCTCTCTGTTGTCTGCTTGCCCCAATGCCTGCACATCTTGTCAAATTTAATTCAAGTCCAACATGGGTTAGAGCCATGTTTTCTAACCCTGCATGTTTATTTCAGTAATGAACAATAGCAAGCTTGTTTTATTACATATTTGATTCTTGGTAACGAGTAGAAACAGGTACTCACTGCCTACAAGCTTTTCCAGGATTCATGTGCACGCAAGTTTTCTTCAGAATCTTTTTAATTGGTTATTTCACCATATTTTAAAAACAAGTATTTGTATGCAAAATATGGCTTTTAAAGTCCTGTGCAACACATAGATATCACAGTCCAGTCTTATATAAGGTGTGATAATCACTGCCACAGCTTGGAGTAAACCATGTTTTAAGATTCTAAAAAGTGTCAGGACAATTATTCCAATTAAATTTCTGTTATATATGGGAAATTAATCCTTTAACTCCCAAGAACCAATTTCACACCAAAATTAGCACAAATACTATTCTAGCATTTTTGTAACTATACCCTCTGTTTTATTTTACCCCATTTGCTGTGTTATATCTAAATTTAGGGACATATTGGCTCTGTATAATAAAAAGAAATAGAAAAGAAATCCTGAGATAATAATCAAATGAGTTTCCTTTATTGCTGAGAACCAGCAAAATACATAGTATAAAATGACATTGCTATAGCACAGGAATCTGAAAGGTCTAGAGTAATTTGTACTCTCTAATTATTATCAGAGTTTGCAAAAAGATACACCACGTCTTATAGATTATAGAAGATATCTTCAGGTTTTATCCTCTGACAGAAAAGTAGGAAAGTTCAAACAGGTCCAAAATTCTATAAATAACAATACTGTATTACAGTGTTCTGAGAATGTGTCAAGTCTTGAAGAGCCAGATTGTGATTCTGGCTTTGTGCCCACACCAGGAATTATGGGACTGTTCAGCATTCACGTTGCCTACATTTGCTGCCTATATAACTGCTAGCAAGCACAGAAGCAAGGAGCTTCTGTGGAACCATTGGTTTACCCTCTTTGTAGGTGGAACTAGAAAACTGACCATAAATGGTACAGAACTCTCCAATCCATAGGATTTCTGAAAAGTAATCCACTCTAAATTACAGGACTCATACATACTGGCATATTTTCTACCTGAAAAAGAGAGTGGGACAGAAGTGTGAGAACACTGAACTCTGCGGCTTTGAGTCATAATATGACTTTTTTTTTTTAGGCTTGTGCGTTTATCACTGTTGTTAGCCTATGAGTCAATGCTAATTTACTCCATGCACTATGGGCAATGAATACTCTCCTGTCTCCTGGTATCTACAGTTCCATCTGTCCTAATAAATGAAAGAGGAATGTTGTTTAAGCACTAGACCTCTGTACATCTACACTGCCTTATTTCATAATTCTTTCCCTAGTTATGCTTTAGACTGCTCCAAATACCTCTTTTTGAGACAAGGCCTGCACAGGCTTTTGGAGATAATTTTCTTCATGAGCAAACCTCAAAAGTATACACAGACAAAACTCCATCAGATTTCCATCAGTTTTCCTTCCATATATTTTACACAGTCCTTGAATATGGGCCTCACGAAATTATCACACAGTCACTCATCACAAATCCACATCACATCTCAAAAACTTCCAGTAACAGCATCCTCTGAGTCTCTTCACATAAATTGCTACTCTAGGAAGCTGCAAGATAGTTTTCACATTAGTTCTGGCGTTTTAATCTGGGTGAAGATTGGGCGAATCCATCTGCCACTATCCCCCAGACATGTAAATTAAAGATGATCTCTCAGAGTCTTCAAGGTTTGGCTAAAAGACAAAACTGAGCCCTATGTAGAGTGGATCAGGTAAAGTTGTGCACAGTTGGCTATCTCTAGTGTGGAAATGAGCTAATCCTTTCCACTTGACCTCAGAAACTCAGAAACCCTCAGTTCTCAGAAACTCTCATTCCTTGTTTCTTTACATAGTACTGCGGGCACAGTCTCAAGTTACTGTCCATTCACTGGTTATTACTATCTGTCTTCTCCCTGTTCTTTGTCTATTAACTTCTTAAGAAAAATATCATTAGTACAGCACTTCTCTGAGAAAGTAATATGGTGAATGTGGGGATCCATAAATACAATGCATAATTTTAAAAAGTAGGCATTTACATCATTTTGGGATTTTTTAGATGCTGTTTATCATATGCTTCTTCAAATGCAGGAACAGATGACTGTAACAACTTCTAGTGCTTTTGTGAAGGCAGACCTCTCTTTTATAAGCTGAACACTCCAGTCGTCTTCCCACTCATTACATCCTACATGTTGTCAATCTTAGTTTCAAGAACTGTCAATCAGAAATGCAGTGGATGATATGTGCAGTATTTTTTAACAACACTAAGGTGGGCATTTCTTTGATTTTCCTTTATTCTCTTGATTGCGAAGTGCAGTATAAGTCTTGCATACATGCAAACACAAAAGTACATGGAAAACACCACTTTGAAAAATGAAAACAGAACTTTGGTACAGTAACCCTTAAAGCTAATCAAAGCCTTATTGTTAGTCCTGATTATTTTATACAGTTGTTCCAGATATTATAATTACCTCTTTAGGCTTCAGGTTATTGGTTTAGTAAGGGCAATTATGAAAAATTAAAAAAGAAAGAAAATAAATGTCAAAATAATTTGTTGAAGCATATTTTAACTTTTACAGTTCTACCAGTATAAATTATCAAAATACCAGGAGAAGAAGGGAACATATTTTTGAAAAACTTTCCAAAAAATCTCAAGAGACTTACCTGCTGCCATTGATATCAGAAAATGGCAGTTTCACTTATCCTTATAAAGCCTCTGATGACATGTAATTTAAATAACTTGACAGACTTGCTGAGCTGGTTTTTCTCAAAAGCATTAAGACTGACCAGTTGGTGATCTATTATGGTGTTATAGAATTGATACTGATATTATTTCAGCAGTAGTATACACAGAACAAAAAAATCTTCAGTAGAGAACAGATAAAAACAAAATTGCATGCTCTATTCTGATGCTAAAAAAATATTTCTTCCTGTCTTCCCCAGTAGCTTAACTTTTTTCAATGATGATTCATGCTGATTCAGTGGGTATTTCAGCAACACCACAAATTTCCAATTCAGACCTGAATGACTTCATGAATTTCGTGGCATGACCAAGAAGTTAAGCACTGATGGTAGTGTTATAGCTTTAAAAAATACATATTTACACAGCTTGAAATAGCAAAAGCCTTCATGTCTGACAAATGTTGCTTGTAATGAAAATATTTAGATACTCCTAGCTAAAGAGACTACAAGATGTTGCTAAAATTTCCAGTGTTGCACAATACTGAAGGCAAAATAAATGACTGTCAGTCACTTCTGTGTTCCAAAAAGCCTTATCAACTCTAGCTTCTCCTCTTTAAAAACTCCTTTCTGGGTCTCAAAAAGTACTGATTTTCTATAATGGGCTATTATAATTTCTCTTCCAATTCTTGACCGACAGGATACCAGCAGAATTGACTAGTTTTCAGCTTGTCTGACTTCTGTTTCCTGCGAGGACTCTTCAGACTATAATCTATTTTATGAATAATTCTTAGATTTACCCTGCCTACTGGTATAACTGACAAAATGAAGACAGCTAAATAGCCTTCCAAACTTCTCACCCTATTAAGGGGTAAAGGAAGTACACAGAGAATGCAGACATGATACAGATAAGCTTTCACACACCAGATTTTTTGATACTTTTTTGGACTTCTTCAGCATTCTTATCCACAATTTGTTTTTCAAGGTTTCATTGTTTTATTTCTGGTAAGAAGCAGATACCTGTTCCCTGTCTAGGGAATGGTAGATGCAAAAATTCCCTGATTATACCTCTATGTCACCATTCTCTGCACGTCACATACAGAAAAGATGGCCAACTCTAATACACCTTCAGAATAGAAGGAAAATAATAGCTCATGCAACCAGAGTCACAAAGTATGAGGTATTTAAAACATACTAAAATTGTGGACAGGAGCTAATTTCTGGACAATAGTTCAGGGGCTGGTATTTTGTCATACCTGTTCTGAAGTGTTCCTGACCTTAATTCACCTTGCCTTTCTTACTTTTGAGAGCTACTTACAGACTTTTCAGAGACCCTATGTAAGAGCTAGATTTTTTAGTTCAGTGAGATGCCTATGCATTGCAGGAAGGGACACTTAAAGGAATAAAAGAAGATGTAAAATTAAGTGGATGTTGCACATTCTTTAACTCCTTCGCATTCTAGAAGGCAAAGATGTAAGATGAAATGGATCATCATCTGCCTGTAGTTGGTGAATCAAAGTACGAGTGAGAAATAAGACTGGTTTTTGGTAGCTGTAAGTAACAATCCTCATAAATCTAGTGCCACTGTGGAGCAGACCTGATTAAAGCTTCCTAGAACCACACACATACCCGTGGAGTATGTTTAGATAGGAGGAATTCTTGTTTCCATTTACTGAGTTTTTGGCCCAACCTGGCACTAAATTAACAGATTAAAATGGCAATTTCTCTAATAAATGTAAATAGAATAACTAGAAACATATTTAAAAGTACTCCAGAGTGGTGTTTTATCATAAAAGTAAACCATAAACTGCATATTAAATTTTCCATGTCCATAAGAAAGAAAAAAAAATTAGTAGCACTCTTGGAGGAGAAGAAAGAATAACTCTTAACTATCTGTCTAAATCCAATTGCAATATGGTATGATTTTTTTTGACCCCTGAATTGCTTCCAGTTTGTATTTCCTTTAAATACATGCTTGTACAGATACTGAGTAAATACACCGAGAGAAAATAAGTTTTTTCATTTTAAAAATCCAGTGGAAAACATGTACTGAGAAATTGATTAAATCATGCAAGTGACAAATTCAGCAATTCTATTAAAAAAATCATATTTATATAATAATCTGTTAGCACAGACAATTTTGAATCTCTACCAAATCATTCAGCACAGTAGAGACTGTGAAAAGGAAATTCTGCAGATCTTACAGATACAGACTGTATGCCTTTCTGCACATTTTTCTCTCTGACAAAAGCACCAAGTAAAAGAAGATTCTCCCAAGTACTAAAATAGGCCGTAGGAAAAAATTGGCAAAATGATGAAACACATACATGCCAGATGGCTGTGTTTCCATGTTCCAGTAGAAGGGTGTTATAATTCCATTCTTGACTGCAGTTCTTTACATAAAAGACACCAAAAATAGAATGTATTGCAAAACCATATTCAAACATGAGTATGAGTTTTAGGAGTCCCAGTGAAAGGAAATGACTGCTACATCACTTTTTTAAAAAATATTTAACACCCCTTTAAAATAAAAAGGTAAACACGGGCCACACAAAAAAAAAAAACCCACAAAAAACCAACCAACTCTCTAAAGCTATCTAACAAAAAAACCCCACCCCCCCCCCACCCCAAAAACCCAAAACACTTAGTACACTGAGTTTGAGCTTGCAGGCCTTCTTTGTGATGTTGAGTGTTTTGTTCAGTCAGAGCACTCTTATTGCTTGAGACAACCTAGTGAGCAGAACAAAATTTTCCATTTTAAACAGTGGCTAGTTGTCCTGTTTTGCCCAGGAAATCACATAAAAATCCAGAAAATGGTTCAACTAACCGAAAGATATTAAAACCTACACCTCAGACCTATACCTCCTATAAAGGCTGCTCCACCAGGTATGCAGGTATTTCCTGACCTAAACAAGATCATGCAATTTCTGTAGCATAGCAGACAAAGCATTTTGCATATGGTGTGAATTTTGAGATCATTTCATTTCAGAGATACACTGAACTAAAAAACAAATTTGAAAGGAGGGCAGTTTGGAAGTTCAGCAGTTGGCTCTTTCCTGCCTGTTCTCCTGGCCAAAGCCCTCTTTCTCCCTCTTAGACAGTGTAAGAGATTAGGTGTAGTGGTTTGAGTGCTTACTCCTTTTCCCTCTGTGAGATAATATCAGGAGAAAAGCAAAGCAGGCCCAAACTTAAAGGTATAAAGATAGATTTATTAACACACACTAAAAGAAAAGAATGAGAATCAAAATGAAACTTTCAAAAACACTTCTCCTGCCCCCACAAACTGTTCACTTTCCCATGGACAACATAAAGAGACAAAACTTGTGATTTGCAGTCAGTTTCACCATTTAAAAATAATCTTTCATCAGTTCTTAGGAGAGGAGTCTCTCTCAGAACTCCCACGGAGACATTGCCACAAGAAGAGTCCTCTGGTGGCTCCCATGTCACGAATCTGCAGCCGCCGGGAAATTCTGCAAGACGTGAAGTCCCTCCAATCAGCAGTTTTTCCCACAACTGCATATGGGTCATGATCTCATGCATAATGGGGTATCGTTTTAAAAATGAACAATTCAAACACAAAGGATATTCTTCATCTCACGGAACAGAGATCTCTTTTCACTTCGTCACTGGCACAGAGGGCTTCTTATCTCATCTCTCTCAGTTCAAACATCTCATGGGATCACAGCTACTAATTCAATATTCACCCACTCAATCACAGATACCTTTGCTCAAATCCACAAATCTGAATAATCATCTCCCCAAAATGCATATTTTTCCCATGGTTTAAAGGGATATTCTAATATATTACAGATCATTACCATGGCCCATAAGAGAAGTTCAGCCTAAACAGGGCAACTCCTCATTCCTTTCCCCCACTCAGGACTTAACTCTCTCTCTTTACTGACTTCTGTCTCATGCAGTGTTTCTCCATGGCTCACTCTGTCCCTTTCCTCTCACTCAGAGATGGGTTAGGCCTCTGGAAGTTTCATCTGTGCAAGGAAAGAGTTAATATCTTGCCCAGGCCCTATGGTGGTCATGAGATCCCTGCTAGGCAGCAGCCGCTAGGATTTCAAAGCCACGGGGATGGAGGACGAGAGCTCACGCCAAGGGGTATCAGAGCAGAATGGCTGGGGGATGCCTCCTGCCCACCCCACGGGGACAATCGGGGCAGGGCGGGCCGAGCCCAGGCTTGGGGCTGCTCCCCCAGGCGTGGCATGGGGCAGTGGGGTGCACGCCCCTCGGCCCAGGCCAGCAGCAGGGCCAGCCTTAAAATCGGCTAGATGTTATTACCTGCCGCCTCCCCTTCCCCTGCCAGCAGCTGATGGGGACAGGGATAATAAAAACAGGGCAGGAGATTTGCTCCTTTTAATGCTTTTATTAGGATCAGCCTGAGGGGTGCCCAACGGGTTACGCACAGGCCGCTGCTGCTCCCAGGTGCGACTAAGAGAATGAGATTGGCAGCTTTTTCCACTGGAATGCAGGCAAAGCCAGGACTTCTGTCCTCACAGGAGCCTCAGAACACTCCAGTGGTTCTTAGGTCCACAGATCCTAACATGTGTTGTCCTTGGAGGTTAGGGTGAGGGGAGATGCAAGACTGTCCAACTTTGGGAGAGGGTAGTCTTGCTTCTGCACAACCTGTCTGTATCCTTTGATTGTCCCTTGGGTGATTTAGTCTGATAATGTTCTCCTATTTTGAGGCAGTTTTTCCTCCCCATTGGCACTGGGCCTCCTTTATTTTGCATATGCACCGTGTTCCTCCTCCACCTCTTGGTCACCATGTTGGGAAGCAGCAGGGCTCAAAGAGAGCCCGGGGTAAAGGGAACAAAACAAAAGGTGAGTGATAACCAGAGATTACAACATGACTAATGGAGTGAATACCTAATGAGGAACATCAAACCAACAAAAGGCTTTAACGATTGCCTGGTTCAGGCTTATTCATTTCAAGGGGCACGGCCAGGCGAGGGAGGAGCGGTAGGGGCAGAGCAGCCCTAGGGGCCAGTTGTTAGCTGCTCCTCTGGCCGGAAGGAAAAGGGACAGCTCTGACACAGTCAGGGCTTTATACATGTATATTCCTGTATTGGTTTGGCATGAATGGTAAAAAAAAACAATTGGTGATCTGCTTTGGAAGTGACAGCCAGGTTGGCCAATCAGGTACAGGTGTACACCCCTGGGACACACAGCTTAAATACAGGTGGAATCGGGAACTCACTCTCTCTCTTGTGGTGGACCTACCATGAGGTAATTTGGGGGTAGGGAGCAGCAGGGCCTGGCTTGGGGCCCGCTGCCCATGTGGCCAGGCCAGGGCGGCCATACCAGGGCCAGGCCGGGGCCAGAGCCGAGCTGAGTCAGGCCCCTCCAAGTCCAGCAGAGCCACAGCTGCAAACATGCAGCTGATCCTGTGGCCTACCCCACGCCACAGGACGGGCGGAGGGAGATGGCCCTGGCCCCCCAGCCCCCAGAGAGCAGCACCGAGCCCAGGCTGGTCCAAACCCACCCCATAAGACCGAGGGGTGGAGGGGGAGAGAAGATCCTGGCCACCGTTTCTGAGCTTTTCTACACCTCGAGGATTTAAGGTTTTTAGAGATGCCGCGGCTAAGACCACATGGCCGTCTGCAAGCCCAGGCAGGAGAACATTAACTCTTTCTTAACAACGACTGAGACCTTCTTTAAACTCTACCCCTTCTCAAAGAGAGAGGAAAGGCTAAATCAGAGGTATGCAAAGGGATAATATGAAGATATCAAAGTCAGTAAAGAAANGGATTGTTGATAAGGAAGAGGGGAGAGGCTTTAAAAAAGGTTTCATGATTGGCTTTTTTGGGTTTTTTTGTTTGCCCTTTAGTGCATGTTAATAAATCTGTTTCTATTTTTAAATTGAGCCTGTTTTGCCTTTCTTCTAATCCTATTCCATAGTAAAAAGACAGATCACCACACTACATTTCACAAAACAAATTTGGCAAATGTGAAACAATTACATTTTTGGTATTTCTGCCTGGTTACGAACTTTAACCCATTACAATTCCCAAGGTCACATCCAGCTTCCTCGGTGGTGAAACAATATGTCAGTACCTAGGACTTGGTTTCTGATAGGTCCCTGTCATTTCCAAAGCAATTCCATGGTCCTTAGAGGGACTTGTTTCCCTTTAACTAAAAACCAAGCTGTGTTAACTCATGACATTAGGTAATCCAAAATAAGAGTTTGTCCACTATGAACTATTGCTAGTAGAGAAATTCTGAAGTGTTGTTTCGAATGGAGGAGTTTACTTTCAGCATAAAGTTTGCTTTGACTGTCCAATACTTATCTGACCATGAATACTTTATTCCAGTGCCTGAAAATTCATATTCTACAGCTAGGCACACTCTTTCAACAGTATTTTAAGAAAGTGGAGTTTGAAATAATAGGACTTTCCAAAACACAGAAATACTTCCAGTTCATTACAGACATAAAATCTCTTATGGTTAAAGAACTTGAAAAAGAAAGGTTGACAGTTTACAGTTGCATGTTACCCAAAAGTTAGGTTGTTTTTTTTTTTTTTTCCCTAATCTCTACAAAGTGAATGACGGAAATATGTCTGTTTAAAAGACAACTACGAACTATACAATTATACAAGATGAATGCCGGTAAAATTTACCACTCTTACTGAAGATACTTTCAGTGAAATAAAATTTCTTACAGAATTCTGTATAAGGGGAAGGTAAAGAGAGAACTCTAATTTTCTAATAACTGGTTAAAGCTAGACAAAAGGAGGATTTTGGGGATAAAAACTGTGAAAAAATTAACTGGGAAGTTAAAAATACAGTAAAGATAACAGAAATAGTCACTTTGAAATTTATTTTACACAGAAAGAGTGGCCTCCAAAAATAAGGCCACCTTCTGGAATAATTCACAATAGAAGTAAATTATCATTTAGTTTTTCTGTGTTGTATCAGAGATGCATTGAAAATTGAAAAGTGAAGTATTTTGAGCACAAAGAACTGAGTAAACACATGAGATGTGACAGACATTGACACCCAAATATCTTCAAAAATGAGAAGGCACACAAAATAGTAACTAGGTAAAGTATGCACGTATTTGTGCAGGTATCTTTGTAGAGTTAACTCAAGATATGAGAATGGTGTTTCAGGGTATGTCTCCCCAGGACATTGCTGCCATACAGATACAGTTGACAAGCTACATTGATCTAAGTCACCTTTGCATGCTGTCAAACAACTTAGCACTCCATTTCACTTCACTCTGCAGTTCATTGACAGTTCACACTGTGTGTATGTCAGTTTGCTCCTGGGCTCCCTTTTGAACTGTCACAGCTAATTTTCTCTCAGGGAAACCTCAGGTGGGGATAATTTACTCCAAAGTAAACCTATAGACCGTATGAATAAGATCACAACAGATTTGCCTGCACATCTGCACCAACACAGTCAGACACACACCTGCATGGTACACACAGAGTCCTCCACTGCAAAGCCAGACCTTAGCTGCCCAACAATTCTCACATCATACTGCCAGCCATACAACACACACATTTGGTGCAATTTTATAAAATTACCTCTTGTGGAATAAACAGGGTCTTAGCCTTCCTCAGGCACCCTAAGACCTTTGGGGATGGATGGTCACAGCAATGTGTATCACCAGCCCTCCCATAAGCCGCACAGCTACCATTAGTGAAGTACTTAGTCCAGACCAGAAACCCTCTCACTAGCTGTTCCATTGCATTGAACACATTCATGTTTAGAATATCCACTCCTGTGCCTGAAGCAATACAGCAGGGTTCATAGAAGAAGACAGAGAGCTTGCTGCATTCTGCTCCATGGTGTGCACAAACACTGGTAGTTCCTCAAAATTAATATGTAAATTTAAAGGTGCAGAAGTTCAATATTCATCCGGGACATACTCCCAGTGCAAATGCACTTTCGGTGGATTGCCTAATTTTGTTTTCAATTCAGAACATAAAAACATCACATTGTCAGTGTCTTACATACAATATTATATAACATTTTATTAAAACATATATCAAAGTTATTTACAAAGGAAGCTACTATCTTCCAAGTACTAATACTACCATAATAATATCTAGGGTCCACTGAAAATAAATGTACATGATAACATGTTAAAGACATCATGATAGGAGGATTAAATGAAGATTCTGCAACTATTTCTATATATGAGTACTCATCTCTTAAGTTCAATCTTCTATTATTGTTTTACATTTACTTTTAGCTAACACAAACTTATCAATGTCTGACGCAGTATGTCACACACACACAACCACAAACTCACACTTTGATTAGAAAGCATGAACTAAAACTCTACTTTATTTGAAAGTCTGACTCCAATATATATTATCTCTAAAAAGGCCAGGGATTGGGGGAGAAGGTTGACACCTCTCCCCATCCCACTGGTCAAGACAACTGTCCATCAGCTGTCCATGTCTCTAAGAACAGGAATGAAAACTACCTTGAAATTATGATAAAAATTTGCCGGTGTTTACAGACCAGAGCATGAAAAAGAACCCAAAACATAAAACTGTGAAACAGAAGAGAAGGCTGAAAAAATCAGGGCGACATCTGTCCTCACTCAAACACATATACCTGAAATAAAACCTCATTTTATAACACAGGTTGTATTTTTGATAGTAATAAGATAGTATCAGGCTCAACACCACTATTTGTACCAATAGTCAAAGAATTAGTGTTACTTTCATTTTTATATAAAAATGACAATAATCTGAAACTAGTTATATAACTAAAATACTGCCAAAATACATTTAAAATAATTTGAATACTTATCACATTATTTATCTCCCTTCCCTAGTTATAGGAAAACTTTACAATACTTAGTGAAAACAGATGAGGGGAGGAGTACAAATCAATATTTTTGATAATGGGACTGAAACATATTCTACTGTGGCAGGTTTTCTGTTTCCTTAAAGGAGGGAGAAAAAAAGGAAAACAAAAAAAAAACCCCAAACCAAACGAGAAATAATGGTGAGAAAGCACAAAGTAAAATGCTTTAAAAATGAGGTTTCAGTCTCCATGGCTTTGACACAATGCTGACTTTCCCCCAACATTTCTGCAGAAGTGTGTGGAGGCAGAATGCTCTGCACTGCTTCTAGGACGTACACCTTCCTTTCCCAACTGCACTAGGGCTCAGGAGCACCCTCGCACAGCCAGCACATGGTCAGCATTTAAAATTTACTCTCTCAAAGATCTACTCACTAAATTGAAGGGAAATCAGTGCTCACATCCCAAAGAAGACTTCACTCAAGCCTACCTCAATTTCAATCATTGGCTCATCAACTTCAGATATTTTCATTATGTTTAGAACATTAAACCAATCCTTCCAGCAGTGTTTGAAAGAGACATTTCTTCTTCCTTTCTCCCTTCTGTTTGAAATCCGCTTCTTTCACCATAAGAAGTATGCTGGAAGATTGTGAACTGCAAAGAATTATTAAGAGAAGTTAGTGAAAGAGGTGGGAATAGAAGTTAGGAACTCTAGGCCTTATTCATGTGCCCTGAGGCTAAAAGAGAATTACATAATATGAGTTTTCCTATATAAGACACCCACTATTGTACATTACAGAAAAGCATGCCTCTAAGAAATTTTTATGGTAATCCTTTCTCCTTGATTGGCAATATCAAGACATCAGCATATTTTTAAAAATGAAATAAGAAACTACTGTATATTCCATGAATCTTAGTGTTTCAATCTATACAAAGAATTCACTAAGTTTATTATACCATCTACTTGATTTAAAGGGGGAGGAATTAATGAAATGACAAAATCTAGTAAGGCATGTCTCAAAAACTTACTGATTAAACTACTTGCTCTGTCACTGCAATGATGACATTTGAAAAAGTGTTTACTGAGATAAGAGATTTCTTATCACAGAAATCTGTGAGGAATGTAAATTATTTGCTATGATCTATATTCAATATATTTTTCATTACTAGAAAAATTAAGTCCATCTATAGAAGAATCCTTTAAAAACAGAAGGTAACAGGAAACACAGCCATTCCCAAGACAGTACCTGCTTCTGGTCATTTGGGCTTTGCCTAAAATTAATCTTTAGAAGAATTTCACACTACTCTGAAAACATTAGAGCACATTTTTTATATATATAAGACTTATACAGCAATGATTTGGATTTTTTTTCTTCCTTTGACATTATTGGAGTCGTTTGTAAGGCCTTTGGTCTTATTATGGAAAAGTAGGGAGTTTTCTACTGCCATCTGTTGATGAATTAGGAATAGAATTGAAGACCACAGGAGAACAAGCTTGTTCTCACCATTCTCTGGTGAGCAAGAGGAATTGAATCTTGGAAAAAAAGTCAGTCTGCATTAGATTTCCCTGGGAAGCCCTCCAGGACTCATCAGAATAGCATGCTAACACCCAATGGCATGGAAAGAAAGAAAAGGTTTGGGGTTGGGGCTCAAAGGTCAAGATTGATCCCATCTTGCCACCAAAAATTTTGTGAGGAAATGATACAGATGTGATTGTAGGAAGCCATTTTTGCAATAAAAGAGAATTGTGTGGCAGCAAACCTAATTATGGCTGTTAAAATCCATTCTGACATGTCCTGAAGACTTCAGAACGTAACCTAAAGGATCGAAACCCTGTTTCAAATATGAATAATGTCTCACAGTTGCTACATTGGAAAAAGATAAAGCAGTCATATATATTCAACTTCAATACTTAAAGGACAGTGATTCCAGTGGATTAAGAATGTTGTTTGGTAGATAGTTTTTGCAAAGCACACAGACTGAGTACATCTACATTTGTATTCATTAGCAATTCTGGACAGAAACATAGTAAGATTACTACTGCAGACATGGTGGCAGGGGAGGGTATTTTTATAAACATATATCCTTAATATATGTTTTTTGCTGATAATTACAGAAATACTTTCTGTATTAAAATTTGATTTATAAGAGAGCACAATTTCTAGAAGAAGCCTAATAAATCTACTTTTTCTGCTTGGTTTTAGCAGTAAGTCAGCGTCTGTAACACTTTTTTCAGTACTCACTGTAACTTGACTTAGCAATTAGTACTTCTACATTACTAGGAAGGATTTGGCTAATAGACCATTTCTTTAGCCATTCTGTAAAAAAAAAAAAAAAAAAAAAAAAAAAAAAAAAAAGCTTTATGTAAAACTTTTTAAAATTTCAAAATTAACTGAGGCTAGTAGAAATCTACCCCACGTACCAGTTTAATAGATGTAAGACAATAGAAAAAGTTAATATCTAGCTTCAGTTACTCATTAATAGAATGAAGTATATTGTGTTATTATTGAGAGAAGTTTATTGGTTTCTGTTCTACTCTCTGCTTCACTGGTGATGGGACACGTATCTCCAGACTTATTGGCTGGGAATTGATGATTTAGAAAACTCATGGGGGGGTAAGTGTTCTTATAAACAACTAGGTAATTTGCTCCTGGGAAACTTTTTCATGCCCAGCTGTCAATGCTTTACAAGCCTTATAGAAAATGAGGTTTAATCAGTGAAAGAAAAAAAAAAATCTGAAATTAAAATTTAAGTTCTCTTCCTGAAGTTCAAATATTTCACATAAAACACAGAAGACTGATAATTTTGAATCGGAATGATGACTCATTCTGTACTGCAGTATGAATACCAATGCCCTTGTAAACTGCTTAGACCATGTGAAGACTTGATCGATAATGCACTATCAAGAGACCTAGTCACCTAAGAGTAACTCATCTCTTCAGAATAATACATCATGCCAACACCAAGCTACAACTAGAACCAGGAAAATAAGTTATATGGCAAGGGATGTTGGCTCATACAACCTATTTTACTGTGAGCAGAGAGACGAGTCACCGGTACCAAGATTTCCTGGACACTGTGTTGTCTTTTTCTCCTCCATTTCTCTTTTTTTTTTTCACACTGCTGTACTTGACCTTCTTTCCTTCAGTTTGCTACTGCTGGCAATGCCACTCAGGTACAGAGCCTCAGTTAATACGTTCATTGGACTGTACTCTGTTCTGTGCTTTACCTTTGATACTGGCACATCTCTCTAGCAACCCTACTCATTGAGAAACACTTAACTGCAGGGCTAAAGCGCAGTTGCTGTTTCACAGCATGTAAACCAGTGGTTGATGCATTCTTCTGAAGCTTTACCCATATAACTTACTGGATTATTTTATGTAATGTTGGTATATTTCTCTCTGTCTTATTTCTCATTGTCATTGCATTGGAAAGAACATCACAAGTTACCACGCCCAGAGAAGGCATTTATTTTTCTAGTCCTTTTAAATGGAGGTAGAATTTATATGTTCTTGCAAAGGCCAAGCAGGGCTCCATGAAATTTCTTTCAGATAACCTGATAGAAAGATACAAGTAAAAGCTTTTGATTTTGAAATTCAAACATAAATCTGACACAGCTCACCAGAGAAATCCCCCGAGCTAGCTCTCACTCCCCAGTCCATGCCGAGAGTGGCTGCCCCTGGGTCCGGCTTTGACCCCAGTGGCAGTGAAGAGCAGGGCTGCTGCTGCTCTCCACAACAGCTGCTGGCTCAGCATCGAGGACTAGGGAAAAGAATGGGGAGAAGCCTTTCATGTGCTTCTCAAAGGAACTTATTCCTCAAGGGGGAGCAGTGACGAAAAGCCGAAAATCAGCCTTGATCACAGTCTTTTAAAAAGGGGAGGTACTGGGGGCGGATACAATTCTTCAGCCAGTCAGGAATACATCAGGGAGGAGATTAAGGATGGGCTCAAAATATGATAACCAATAGGAAAGACAATGGGAGTGGAAAGGGTCACATGGACCAATGGGGCTTACTGGAATAGGCGAATTCCCGGGAGGAGTTCAGGCAGGGGGTTGGGACAACAAGGACTGACAGGGAACTTTTGAGAACAAAAGGTAGGGATTAGGGAGGATTGAAATTTGTGTAGATGAGGTAAGAGGTGGATCTAGGGAGTGAATGACAACCAGGAAAGGGAGGAGAAAACTTTGGATAAAACCATCCACCTGAAGGGATAAATATGAACAAACCATTCAAAAAGGTTTACAAAAAATATGCATAAAGAAAAACACACCACCACACAAATCCAACAGTAAAACACAGTTATTGAATTTCCTTCATCATTTTTCTTCAGGATGATTTTTCTTCAAAAATTTGCCTGATGATGGGTCTTGCTATAATAGAAGCTACATTTCTTCACAATGTCTAATTCTTTATTTGTCTAACAACTACAGCAGTGAACAGCTCAAATTTGATGCTTTCCATTATTGTATGTGAGAGACAGTCTTGCAATATTTTCCTTATTTCCTCTACCACTGCCTCCACAACACAGTAACCTTCACACTGAATGAGAATAGCTGGATACAGCTTCCTTCATGACTTCTCAATTGCTGGCAATTTAGTTGGCCAGATGGGGTTTCTATGGAGAAATGTGAAGGCTAAGTGTGCCCCTGCTGAGCTCTTGGCTCCTGCTGACTCAGCAAGTTAAGGACACAATCAAATAGTATAACTTCCACCTCTTTTTCTCCCCTTCTTTATAACCTCTTCCATTTTTCCTTCTTTCACTCATCCAGGACTGTACCTGTACTAGTATTTCAGGTGACATGCTTTTTTTTTCCCAATTAGGATCCGCAGTCTCTTGCAATTAAGGGAGTCTTTACCAGTCTCACTCTAAGTTCCTACAGGGAAACTGTGAAGTCACAGAGACTACAGAGAGGCATGAAGCTTTAGCAGACACACAAAGAGCAGCTGTGTGTGTAGGTAATATGAAATGGTAGGACAGAGCTCTTCCGCCAGGAATGAAGGATAGTGCAGTGTCTGCATATTGTCTCTCTATGAGTATCAGAATGAGGGATCAGTCGGTCTCTGCTCTTACTGAGACTAGGAAGGCATTAAGAACAGGAGGAACAGCTGAGATATAATTTTTTTCTAGAGAAGCCTTAAAATAGACTAAGTGAGGGCACATATTGAGGGAAATGAGATTTAAGCTGCATTATAAATGGAAATGTCTTCAAACGGCACAATTTTGAAAATGTGCTGAGGCACCAGTCCTTTTAAAAGTCATGGGAACATAGTCATTAACCACACTAAAGTAGAGGAAAGTCCCATAATACAAGCTTACATTTGCAACTGATTGACTTTAGAATGCCTTAAATTGGCACATAAATATTTTTATGAACAAGAGACTGCTCTGCAAAACGAAACACTGAAGAAAGCCGGCCAGTAAAACTAAACACCTTATCAAGAAGAGGCTACCAGCAAGTGAGATTTTGACCACAATATAGTTGTACATCAAATATGAGAGTTTGGCTCTCTGATGTTCTTCTTTAAAATGGAACTATGTCCCATATTTTGGAAAAGTATGTTCTTTCTTCAAAGTTATATCTCAAGTTGTGAAAACCAGCCACAAGATGGGAATATTTTTCTCTCTGCCCAGCTTACAACCAGATTTAATGAAGAATCACTAACAGAAATATTACTCTTGTAATTATAAGGTACAAGCTGAATATTCAGAAGTCTTCTTCTCCCTTTATGGAGAGCAAAATATGATTTTTAAAATAGTATTTCATGCTTGATTAACCCTCACTTCAGCCCAGAGCCGTGTTTATTTTTTTGATCTAGAAAGTCCAAAAGACAGGAGCCTTGAATGGTTTTGATGAGAGTATGTGTGTTGGGAGAAAGCACTACTACATGGGCTGTTCTCCATCTCAGACATTAAATTTCCAGCATGAATAAGGATCAGTAATGATGTTTGTATTCTTCTACACTCATTTAGTTGCCATCTAATCCTGTTTTAATAAAACCAGAACTACTTTCTAAAAGCTATTTCTGCTTTTGAAGTAGATATAAAAGGAAAAAAAACCCAAAAATTATTTACTCAGTCTTTCTATCAATGAATCTGAGAAAAACGACCATGTTCTGTGTATTGCTGATAAATAACTCTGATGTCCTATTGACAACTCTTGCATTTTATGAAATGTTACAGCAGCAGCTATGTGTCAAATGTTTTCTGGCTATAATCAGGTGACTAAATACAGAAATATACTCAAATATGCACATGCAATCATATGTATATATGTTATACAGGAATCTCTAAAATGGGGTCTAGATAAATTAATTTTTCTGGTATAACTTTCTTCCATTTCCCTCAAGTGGAAGTCAAGAGAAATAGAAGATTATTACCATTCTGAACTTTACTGACCTGTTCATTCAGGGTGTTTTCTTTCCTACCAGATATATACAGCTTCGTGGATATAAGGCTTGCTGTAAGTTGAAAGGGTAGAAATTTTGCTGTAAACTAATACATTATTTAATTGAATAGATGACTTTAAATTAGTTTTCTGAACTGCTAATATGTTTTTCTGTTATATATTCATTTGAGAAAAGCAAAATATATCCCTGGGTGAAGGGAGCTTATTCCTGTCTTTTTTTTTTCCGCAGAAAAGTTTACAGAACAAGTATTTAGTTATTGTATCTATGTTACCTCTCTGGACCTGGCCCCTTCCTTTCATAGAATACGTTCCGTGTCTGATTCTTCTTTCTTTCAAGTCTTTCCCCTAAATTACATTCCATCTGTGAAGCCTACAAAGCCTTAATCATGCCTTCTAACAAATGTTATCACACTTATATAGCAAAAGATGCCCAGAGAGAATCATAGAACATTTGGGAACTTCTACCATCTGTGCATCTCCCACTTATGCTTATTCAAGGGTTCTTCCCCTCACCCCAGTTCCTTCTCCCAAGTGTTGCATACCTAAGTACATTTCCTTTTGTAGAGACAGGGTTCTGTGCTGTCCTCTGTTTGCAATTGAAATTACTATATGGCACAAAATTATATTAAAAGGACATTTTTTGGGTCAAAAAAATTAAGTGCTTAATTCATAACTAAAAAATTATGAAAGGAAGCTATAGGTGCAATCATAGTTCCTGTACAAGCACCCGTGCTTTTGAAGTCTGACAGTCTTTCATTACAGTCATATTTTTCTCCTCAAAATTCCTACTTGCTGCCTTCTACAGAACTGACTTCCTCTGATGATAAATCAAGACAAAATCCAAGGTTTCATAGTGTTAGAACGTTTTGTTTTAAAGATGGAGACCAACATTCACTTCCAGCACAGAATTCCCCCATGATATCACAGAACAAAACATTTTGATTGCGATTTCACCGTATCCAAACTCTTACCTGAAATCATGAGACTGTTTTGCTGAAGAGTGAACGTTTCCATACACACCTTATGTCAGTGAGAGTTTGGCTTCAATAAGTAAAAGTCTGTAATTCTAAACACTCCTCAAAACTATGGATCTTAAAGACTCAAATTAGATATACTAAATCTTCGGAAATTTTTTTACCTCCATCTCAGTAGTACCTTCCCATTTTTAATACTCAAATCATGATAGCCTACAGTATAATACAATTTTCCTCAAATTAAATAAAGTTTTTAAATCTTTTACACAATGCAGAGACATACACCATAAAAAACTCCATTTAATAATTCTGTGTGCAGGATGCTGTTCTAACAGTGGCCAACAAGGCCATGAGTCAAATACTGAGCATAAAGAAAAACTTCCTTAATAAGCCCAACCTTATGTATTTCTTCTGCATAATTAAATAAAAAAAGGTATTTATGTATTTAATTATTTTCTTTCTTTATTTGAATTGTTTCATTTGTACTTTCTTATTTGATTCCAAATTGAAATTCAGTGCAGAAAGAGTGTATGAACAAGTAATTAATTGTAATCACTGACTTAATGGTATACTGGAAGCATTAATCTGATATTTTTCTGATGGCTGTATTGACTGCAGTATTCATATTTGGCAATATTAATATTGTTCTTGATATTAGTTTTTGGTGGTTTTTTTTCTTTTTTGTGGGGTTGTTTCCCAGCCAAAATAGAAATAAAAAAACAACAAAAGTCATGCTTTCTTATTAATACTTATGTGGTTGGTCATTAGCAAAAACCTTTGCAATTTGAGCTATATATGTACAATGTTATCATTGTTTAGAGGGAGAACAAACAGGATCATTTTGTAGCAAATTTCACAACTCTTTTTTTATATCACTGATACCTAGAAGAGTCAATAGGATTTTTCCATCTTTTTCTCTCTAGTCAGATATAACTTTCATCCCTCTGTGTTCAAACATGGAAGCTACCTGGCAGCATTGTTATGCCCCAGAAGAGAGGTCAGATAATACCAGAGCATTGGAGCTTCTGGACAAAGAGATGAAATTGTCAATAGAATATTAGTTAACCACATGTTGAGCTACATAAAATGTGAATAAAATGTTTGAAGAACTTATTTTCTAAAAAAGTCAAGTCCTTACCACTCTTATGCAAATGTAATATTTTAGTGCATTGCAATTTCAACAGATTTGGACAGATGGATTTTTATATTCAGACAAAAAACTCACAAAAGTTAGCTTCTTAAAAGCTCAAGTTCATAGTGAAATGTATAAAAATATGGAAAATATTTAAATAAGATTGCCTTTAAATTTCATTATGGGTAAATCTGTCTTCATTATCAGATATCATTGAATCAGTCTGACTTTTTTCAAAAATTTAAATATAGCTTTGGACTTGTAAATAAGTTATATTCTAAAACTCAGTAAAGTAATAAGCAACCCAAAAAAGTGATATATTACTTGAAGTGACACAAAGTCATAATAGCTATCGTTCTTCCTTATAACTTTCAGAGGAATAAACCAAGTTAATAACTTCTCCCAAGAATGACACAAGATGAAAACTAAAAATGTTCTTATCAATACTTTGTGTCCATAAGCTTTTTGAAACTGCAATAAATTAAGTATATACTCCTTAAGTTACACTATGAGCCATGCTGTCCCCCTTAAAAAAAAAAAAATAGACATTTAATACAAAAAGGCTAAAAAGATTTTAAAAGAAAAACAAAAGTTCATAAAGTACTAAAAAATTAAGAAGCAGCTGTGTTGATGCATTAAAATTGGAACTCCATCAGCTTCCTGAAATATATGAAATTTTTTTTCTCATTTCTCCCTTATAAATTTTTTATTGTATTTGTTCACAAAATTTAAACCAAACCTAAACACTTCCTATCTTCACCTCCCTATTATTCTACTTCTAATCTTCTCATTCTGATCTACCGCTCTAGACTTCTCTAAGCTATTTGATATAAAATTCTTCATAGAATGTTGCTTATCAAGGACTTTATATATATATATATATACACATCTATAAACATACACTTTCTGTATATTCAGCTTGATAACACCTGGCAACTGGTAGTACTGCTTGTCATTTGGATTGACTATTGACATTTAGGATGGGTCTGTTCTTGTAAGTGCCAAATCCATGTTTTCAGAGCCCTTCTACTTATTTTTTTTAATCTATCTCTATTATTCAACTCTTCAAAAGTACAAAGTTCTTTCTGGTCAAGTATAGCTTCCTTTGTTCTAGGATTACCTACTTATCTTCACTTTCATTGCCCTTCTGATGTAAAGCATTCAGACATTCAAAATAATGAAATGTCAGAAAATAATGTAGTCTATATATAGGTTATGCATAGACAAGACAGACAAAAAAAACATGCAGTGGCAAAATAGGCAAATATGTCCACGGTGTTATACCTTGTACTCTTTAATCAAGTGTCAAGTGATTTGATAATGCAAATCACCTTTTCAAAAACTACTAAGAAAGCATTGGGTCCACTTTTGCAGAATGTGCAATAAACACAAAAATATGTATTATAATTATTTACCTAGGGATATCCAAATAAGTTGTGTACATTGTTTCAGGTCCCAACAAGGACTGTAGTGTTGAAATGAACAAAATGATTGTAAAAACAAAGTCATAGAAAAAGAATTATCATATCTGAAATAAAATTCATTAAAATATTACAAATTAGTCTAAGACAATAATCCAGATAACCTTCACTGCAAAATTCCGAAGAAATTAATGCATATATCTGAAGAATTTAGAACAAGAATTTTTAGTAAGGATTCAGTTTCAAAAGGGAAGGAGAAAAGAGGAAATAAATAATGTCTCAGTAAGATTTTTTTTAATTGATTCAGAATGTAAAGTTTCAAAATAAAGTTTGAAGATAAGAATGAGTAATTGAACAGAATCACAGAATCATTTAGGTTGGAAAAGGCCTCTGAGATCAAGTCCAACCTTTGACTGATGACCACCTTGTCAACTAGACCATGGCTCTAAATGTCACATCCAGCCATTTCTTGAACACCTCCATGAATGGTGACTCCACCGTGTTCCTGCGCTGTCCATTCCAATGTTTAACAACCCTTTCTGATGTCCATCCTGAACCTTGACTGTCACAGCTTGACTCTGTGTCCTCTTGCCCTGTTGCTGGCTGCCTGGGAGAAGAGGTTGAACCCCACCTAGCTAAAACCTTTGTTCAGACAGTTGTAGAGAGCAATAAGGTCTCCCCCTGAGCCTCCTTTTCTGCAGGCTGAACAACCCCAGTCCTGTGCTGTGTCTCAGCCACTCCTCATATGACTTACCCACTAGACCCCACCTCCATTGCCCTTCTCTGGAAATGCTCCAGCCCCTCAACATTTTTCCTTGTACTGAGGGTCCCAGAACTGGATACAGTACTCAAGGTATGGGCTCACCAGTGAGAAGTACAGGGGGACAGTCTGCTAGCCACAGTATTCTTGATAAAAGAAGTACAGAGAATAGAAGTGCAAAGTAAACCTAATAAAATCTATCCAAACATACTCAAGAAGATACTACCATATATCAATATCTTTCATAATTTATCTTCTAGTCAAGGCAAGGAATCTCACATATATGGACTTCAAAACAGTTTTTTGAAAATAATTACTTAAGACAGAGAAGATAAAGAATAGACTAATCAGGAGAGAACAACAGGTCATGTTAGGTGTTTGAATGATTAAATGGAAGCTTCTAAGGGGTTCTCTATGGGGTGTATTGCCATAGAACTCTCTGATATTTAAGTTAAAAAAAGATCATAAAACCTCAGAACACGCTACTGAAGTTTGCCAGTAAAGCATGTCTGAGAATCATCAAAATTATAAAAATAAACAAGAAGGCTCAGATGACTTGATAATTTCTGTAACATAAATGGGATTACATTTAATAGTACAAGGAATAAGATAATTAGATTTTCAGCTATAAACTGTGAGTTTATCAGCTGAAAATAACAGAGAAATGTCATCATCAGTGCTTGGCACCGCTGGACAGTGGTCTCAAACTGACTGGCGCCATCAGTTCATTATCTTACCTTCATACTTTCTCTCCGCGAGTTCCCATGGGCAGCTCCTCACAACACTGACATCTTCTCTCTTCCTTCTACGCGACCAGCTATCTCTTCACACAACCACCCAGCAGGCACCAACTAACTCCCAACCAGCTCACCCACTCTTTTGTAACATCCCTCCTTATTCGATATAGCTGTGGGCTATTAAGGAGAAGGCTGTTTCCACCTTTTAGTAGTTAGTACAGCTGCAACTCAAGGGCAAGCACCATCTCTATTCTCTTACAATCCATTCTCCCACAGAGAAAAAGAAAGATGCAGCCAATCTACTAAAGAAGGACTACTAGTCATGAAAACACAATGTAGCTATGAAAAATGTTAATATGGAGTATTAAACGTAATATTTCTGGGTTAAAGAGATGCTTGACAGTACCACATGAGGTAGAGTACATTTTTGTGATGAAAATCATAAACCATTCATGTCCTCCATGTTAAACAAGATTTCACGGAATATGTCATTAAAAATGGAGAGGAGGGAGGTGAAGGGGAAGTTTATCAGCACAATGTCAGGAATGCAGAACTTAGATCGTGAAAGGAAGCTGAAAAATCTTGTATTTGCAGAAAAAACCTCAACCCTAAGGTGAGAGAAATTTGCTCTGTAAACACATGAATGAGTAAAAAGAGCCTGCAGATGTTTATAATGTATTGAACTTTAAGATTAGTATCAACATAACAATTTTACATATATATACAAACACATATTTTAAAGATATGCTTTTCATGCAACTAATGGAGGATAGGACTCAGTGCCCAAGAACACCAGCTTATTCTGAGTTATAAAGATGATCTCTGGGGTCAGCAAAATAGTATTTACACCAAACGTTTTAATGGCATTTATTTTGATTCAACTGCACATAATTTTCTTCTTCACTCATCTGCTTAAGATCTACATGAATGCTTTAATCATCATTCACTCACTAGGTGCCTAATGCAAAGCTTATTTAGTCAAAGTGCTTCCATTGACTTCTGTGTGCTTTGGATTAGGTTCTATATCCTTACCCATAGGCAACTGCTGCAGGCTGCAGTTTTATCACAATATTAGACTGCTTTTCTCTTTTCCCCCATGATCTTAAGAGGGAAAGAAAGAGGTATACTTTGGCTTGCCCTGTCTGTTCTTTAATGTGCTTAGATTGCAGTTATTTCCTGCTGAGCCTTGGATGAGGTTTAGTTTGTTGAAGAGCAACTTTTTAATCATCTCACAGAATGAATGAACTAGAAGATATGTCAGGTTTCTATCAGAAGATGAAAAATGTAGAAACTTATCAGTCCCTCTCTTCTGCTAAATATATTGTAGGTCATAAAAACCCACTCTGTACAGTACTTACTACCTTATAAAGGACACTAAAAATGTAATTATGCAAAGGATGACCACCAAGAAACTTTTCAAAACAGCTAAGCAGACATAAAAGTATGGCTGCCTCTGCATGGCATAAAGCGCAAGTGAGACAGCAGGAGGACAGATGATTTCAATGTCAGACCATGTAACCTTCCTCACAGGAAGGGTGGCTACAACCCCTTCATTCTTATTTTGGAGAGTTCAGATAGCAGTGCAAAACATTTTAGAAGCAAAGCTGATCAGGTACCAGTGCTTAACAGCCTAAAATATATTTGGTTACTCCTATTGGTTCCAAAAGGAATCTGTTTTAGGGTGATAGAACCAGGGCCTTCTTCAGTTTCTAATTGCCATTTTGACTAAATACAAAAGCTGTTCATTAGACCTCTGCAGTATAGGCATGAATACCTAATTTTATGTTTTAATGTAGCTCAGGGAAGGGTGCAGGGGACTCCACTTCTTCATGCTTTCTCTTGCCCAGCATTAATAGTTGATGGTAGCAGGTGAATAGCCCTTGTTATTTTTCAGTGAATAGTCATGTCTCTGGTAGGGTCAAACAATGAATTAAGGGAAAACTTTGTCTGCTTCTCCACTGTACAGCTGAATAAGGTTTATAGCAACATGACCTCTAAGGATTCTAATGATGCGCTTTTCATATGAAAAGAAATTACAAGCCTAACATTATAAAATACCTAGTAAAGAAGTTTTAAACATGGCAGAATATAACCAAATAGTCTGTCCAAAAAGCAATCCACAGCTTGATCCCATTCTAAATTACTCTCTTTGCCACCATATTTATTTCCCCAATATAGAACAACGGTGTTCTATACCCTAGGTATTCTATGCAATTATTACTTTTTTTTCTGCCAGAGAGCAGTAATTGTTTTGATAAAGCAGACAGAAACATTAAAGCTCCCAACTGAGTATATGTGTAGATTTATAAATTTCATTTTAGATCTAGTCAATAACATATATTGGCATTAACTTACAGAAAGGAATAGAGCTAAACAGCATTCAATTATCCATAACAGTGCTTGAATTATAATATCAAAGGTTCTTCAGAACTTCTCAGAGTTGCCATCTTGCTTGAGTATTTTATCTTCTGCTCAACAGGCAGCTGACAGTACAATCATGAAGGCATGCCAGATCTTTTATACTCTCCTGAATTATATTAAAAATAAATTAAAGCTGCACACAATGCACTAAGAATATTAGACAAAAGATTTTATGCTCTCATGATTTTCATTGAAAAATGCAGGAAAACTTTAATTCACAGAAAAATTATTTGTAGCATCTTAAAAAACAGTAAAAAATGTAGAGTACAGAACTGAAAAATCACATTAGGTCAAGAAGTCTTCAAGAGTACATTGAGGTAAAATGAATAAACAAAGTCTGAGTATTCAGTTTGGTATATAAAGGATATCTGACAGAAGTTAGTGAGAGCATAAGTTTAAAAACATCTGTATTTCAATATATCTATAACAGTTTAGTACATTTTACTGCTATCCATCAAATTTCATGACACAAGATTTTCTTTGTCTGTAGTTCTCTGGAATTCAAACCTGTTTTAAAAGCTTCAGAAAGAGTTATTTGACTTTCCAGCAATCCACCAAATAAAGCAGAAATGACTGCCACCTATTTAAAGACAAATCTTGATGTGAATCCAGAATATATTAAAATAACATGAAGAAATGCTAAACTATGGTCTAGTGAACCTAATCTGGAGTATTTTTTTTTTATATATGGTTTGCCGGGGTTACTGAACAGGTCATTGCACTTCTTTTTATCTCATAGGGATAATTTGCAAAGCATTTCAGTGTGCTCACTACTGATATCCACCTTGGAAACATTATATTTTAAAAAAATCCCAAAATTATTTCCCAAAGTAACTGTGCTGTTCTTTTCTAGTGAATCTGTATACATATCAACTGTATACATTTAATATTTTCAATGACAATGAACATATTTTTCTTTTCTTGGCAGTGCTACCTGGTTCTCATACATTTCATTTAAATAAAGTCCAGCTTTAATTATCTCTCCTGAATGTCTCATTGTATGTCTTTATGTAGAATATGTACTAATGACTCATAATTTCCCTCTATTTTTATAGGAATTCATGACAGCTCACCCTTATTTTTCTATAGTTTACTTTTCATTTAGAGAACATGAACAATAGTTTAATTTAAAAATAAATCTATAAAATAGTGGGGCTGGTTGCAGCACTAATTTATATCCCTGCAAATCCAGGAAAGTTAGCAGTTGCATATGAAACAAATTTAACAAAAATATGCCTCCCCTTATAAAAATTCATATGAGTTTTTAGAGACCTTTCATTAATTTTTCCTTCTGATTTTAAGCATATTATATCTGTCATTTCTGCATGATTATGAGTGGTTAGATTTTTTTGTCAACATCTGGGGAAAAAAAACAGTTTGTAAAAGGCCTTCCATGAAGAAAGAAATGAAGAAATGAAGAAATGAAGAAAGGAAGGAAGGAAGGAAGGAAGGAAGGAAGGAAGGAAGGAAGGAAGGAAGGAAGAAAGAAAGAAAGAAAGAAAGAAAGAAAGAAAGAAAGAAAGAAAGAAAGAAAGAAAGAAAGAAAGAAAGAAAGAAAAAGAAAGAAAGAGTAAAATATCTCAATGTCTCAAAATCAAATTGTGATTTGTAAGGAATATATACACACTGCAAAAATCTTAGTAAACAGAATCACTATCTCCTTGGCTAAATATTAATTTTCATCATTTTTTATAAATGTGAGAACTCAGAAATGCTGATGGAATCATGCCTCTGCAAGAACCTTTCACTTTGAACAGACTTCAGATATGAGTTTAAGAATGAGCGATTATAATCATGCGAGATTTAACCACTGAAATCCAACACAGATTAATTCTGCTCTGTCAGTAACTTTTATGGTGCATAATCTAGCTCAAAATTCTCAAAGAGAGTAAAAGAGAGAGGATTTAAACAAAGTAACTGGTTTCATGCTTAGCTGGCATTCAGTTAAATAAGCGCAGATGTGGGTTTTATCTGCTTAAAAGTAAATCTGTGGTTTTCTTGTTTAAACTCTTACATTTTAACGTCCATCAGAAAGGCTGTTGCTGCCATGAATAATTTAATCACTGCTGCCTATTACATGCTACTACACAGCAGGCATATTTGCAAAGCTGTGAAAGACACTGGCCAAGTGTCAGCACTCCCGGCAACTCAGCCGGCCTACCAGCACATTCGCTGCGAGGAACACAGGGAACTCCGGTGCGGCCAGAGGGCACTTGTGGTAGGGAAGGGAGTGAGTGAAGAGGTCACCACAGAATTGCACCAGGTCAGCAAGACACTTCAGAGAGATGAAAGGTCACCGCGGGCCTCCGTGCTGCTGCGGTGTCATTTCAGCTGCTTGTCCCTTGGTGGAGTTCTTGAGTTAGTTTCGCCTTCCCGTCAAATGGCTTTAAATGCTTCATGTGGGGGTTCTGTCCTTGTTTTTACCCTGCTTTCGTGTTTTCTGTCATGTTTACTGTACCTAATAGTTTCCACGTATTATTATGAATACGTTATTTTCAAGGCAATATGATTTTTTTCCCTTCTGAAGCTTATTTTTCGTTTATGAGCGCCAATAGTAATATGCAGTATGCATTTGTTAATGTATGGAGTGGTATGGATATGTAAATAATCTGTCTCTCTTTAACCAGAGACTGATTCCCACTGCAGATCCCAGAAGTAATTTTCCAGTGAGAGCCACTGACATTCCTAAACTGTGAAAACCAAATTGTCGTGGGCTGAAAGCGCCAACTGCGGACGCGAGTTCGGCTGCCGGCGGCAGAAGCCGGGCTCAGCCAACACATGAAGAAGATAAACCAGCCATTAATTACATCTGCATATTTTAACGATGACCCCTGTCTTTCCAATCAACAACTACAACAACGACAACAAAGCCCCAGTACAGAGCATCGGGAGCCTGGAGGATGCAGAGAGCCGGGGAAGCTCCCAGGCTGCTTTAGGCTTTCCCCGCGTACGGCAGGCTGCGATTGTCAGCAAGACGGATTCCTTCCCACACGCAAGATGCCACTTCGGTGGCCTTATCAGATGTTTCCTTTAAGGACACAAGCTCCTATTTCCCCTCTGTATATCACCAGCATCTCGGGCTATTTTACTGATTACAGACGATTACATTTGTGATCCCTCTTCCCACTTGATCTCACCAGATCAGGACAAACGCCGTGTCGTGTCTGAGCGCGTGTGGGCGTCTGTGCGCCTCGGAGCGGGGGGGCAGCCGGGCGGGGGCGAGTTGCACTGCGCAACAGATTTGCCCGAGAGGGACAATCCTCCCCCGCCTGAAACAGCTGGGCTTGTTCCTGCCCACGCCCGGGAAGCTGCGGCTGCCCGGGCCGCGGGACCGGGAGACTCCGGTGCCGGGGAGGCGGAGGGAGGGTGCGGCGGTAATTCTGCTCTCCCCCAGCTCGAACGAGCGGGATGCGGGGGGGCGCGGGGGACACTCGGCCGGCGCAGCCCCGTCCTCCCCCCGGCAGCCGGGGCACGTGGAGCGGGAAGAGCGCGGCCATCCACCATGCAGCGCACGTCGGGCCCATTTCCCACGCCGGCCGCCTGCCCGGGGGGAGGAGGGGAGGGAGGAAGGGAGAATGTTAGAAAAGGGGGGGGCCGTTACCTCTGCTCCGAAAGAGGAACCAATCCACTGTGAAGGACGCAGCACTCCCGAGCAGGAAAGACATTGCACATTCAGAGAGAGATTGCATGTGAAGACACTGCAAAAAAGAAAAAAAGGAGGGGGGGACTGGGGGCGCAGACCGCGTGTGAAAGGCATAGTGTGTGTAAGAGAGGCCAGCGAGGGTAGGAAGGGAAGGGGGAGCAATTGCACACGGCAAGAGAAAGAAATCACTCATTCGCTTGAAAGAGGCACTCGCAAGCAGACCGTAGTAGAAACAACGGGGAAGGAGACGCAGGCGAGAGCCGAGCGTCCATGCCGTGCAACAGCCCGGAATCCGATTAAAGTTTATGGCGGGGAGGTTAAAAACGCTCTCATCCCGCCCCTTCCCTGGAGAATACATTAGGTTTCCCGGCTGCGTTTAAAAACACAAAGGGACGGGAACAGCGGGAGCTGCTGTTCGCAGTTGTATTTCCAGCGCAGGGAGCCGGTGTAATGCAGTATGCTGGTATTCCTTACGTACTGGCATGTGTGGCTCTTACACTGTGAGCAAAATTTCCTCCTCACGGAACTCCAAAACAGCGAGGGGAATTTTGATAAATTCAAGTTGCTTGGCAAATATAATAGGGATTTGGTACTAATCCTACTTAACCCGCTGCGAAGATGCTGCGCTCCCGAACCCCCCTCCTTCGTCCGGGACTGCGGCGGTGAGCACTGAGCCTGCGCCGAGCTCGGCTTTCTCGCTGATGCTGCAGATAGAAAGCCGAGTGTCTCCAGCATCGGCGGGGGAGGGTTTTCGTGTTCTGGCGAGGCAGAGAGAGCTGCCGGGGCCGGTGCCAGGGCCGGAGGAGGCGCCGGAGGAGCAGCCCCGAAGCCCTCCGGAGAAGGGAGCAGTCCCTCCCTCCCTAGCGCCGACTCCATGCGGCGCGGCTCTGCCCCTCTGTGTCTCTGGACTCCTCAAGGAAAGAGGTGGCAACCTTCCCTCCCTCCTACAATCACTCACCGCCCCAAATGACAAAGGCACGCTGTGACCGTTGCTTTGAGCCACCTCAACATATCCGGCCGCTTTTCGTTCAAATATATCATCGCGATGAAAGAGACATTTCACTACATTCGTCTGCATGCGTTTTTATTCAAAAGAGCCACCTATAACGAGGAAAGCACACACAAACACGTACAGAACGCGCAACAACTTGCTTTCCCACATGTGTTTACCGAGCAGAAAGAGCAGCTGGATTGCTGCCTTCCCCCCGCTGCGCGCACGCAGCACACACATGAACCCGCACACACACATGAACCCGCACACACACGTGCACACGCACACCGCACACGTATACACACACACCGCACACCCTCCTTCTCTCCCCACTGGCTGCCCCACGCTCGCCAGCCCCCGGAGTCTCCCCCTTTTCCCTCCGGGCTCCGAGCAGAGAGGACAGGTAAGGAGCCAGGCATCACCGAGGGTAGGGCGGGAGCACACAAAAGCCATGAGCGATTAAATGGCTCAAAGTCAAAAGGAGACGCGAACTAGGGACGTCAGAATAAGCAAAGTTGAGCCGGAAAGCTTTACCATTAAAGTTTATTTCTCACTTACCCAGGTAGGTGACGCTACATTTTAGCAATCATCGAAGCAGCAAGTCTCTGTTCAGAAATAAATCTGTTATTCTTATGTGTTTATTCTACTAACCCTCTCGCTCCTTTCCTGAACATCTTCTCCTAGGGATTTTTTTTTTCTTCCTAGGATACCCACAAACATGCTGAAACGACACATTCACAATCACAAAAGAACATAATCACAAAGACCGAGAGGCTGAAACAGCACTGGGAAACAGGACGAAAGTCTGATATCTAAGGCAGCCCCCCTTCCTCCCTGGAGTTTTATGCAGTTACAGTGACTGCAGCTATTTCACAAAAGCCCCGACACAACAGGGGAAGGTGGTAATCTGGGAAACGAGTTTCCTTACCAGCTTGATTCCGCAAAATGCAGAATAGAAGAAAAGAAAGGCGAACAAACATTTGCTTTAAAAATCGTTGCTCGATTCACAGTCTATAGCGGACGTGGGGAGGGAAAGGATAGGAGAAAATCACTATAGATCACGGGTTTGAGAACGCAACTGAAGCAAAACTCGGGTGTGAAATGAGGATCGGTTTTGAGGACTGAACTGGTGTTTTGTGGTGAGCAGCTATCCCATTTGCAGCACTAGCAGCAGAGACAGAGGGTAAGACTGAGCTTTCTGGAGTGCAGCGCTTGACTCGTCCTCCCTCCTCCTCCTCCCTCCCTCCCTCCCTCCCGCCCTCCCTCTCTCTCGCTCTCTCGNCGCCTGATCCACACTTCTCTGAAAGACACAGGAGGGAATACACAATTGCAGATTTCACCCACTGTGGCGGTGCAGATCACGGGAAACAACTGACTGATACAATTTTATTTGCAAATAGAACTCTGCTTTTTTTTTTTTTTT
>WBMY01017195.1:241161-309326 GCA_013397315.1 Donacobius atricapilla
TCTCTTGCCTGTCTCATGAGATTTCATTCACGCTGAGGCCCTAATTTGCTCGCCCAGCTGCCGCATAGCTGTGTTTGTAGTGCGACTGCCGTGGGACCTTGTCGGAGCGAAATGTGTCTTCAGGGTGCCGCGAGTGGCTGGCTTTGGTCTCGGCTGTGTTGGCGGGGCTCGGTTCAGTGCAGCTCCGATAGCCTAAAACTGGTGATGGTAGCGACAGGCTTTGCAGTCCTTGAAATAAGATAGGGATAGCACAGAAGGGAATCAAGTTTCTAAGCTGATTCATGCAACTACACATTCAAGTCTAAAACAGGGAAATTCTGACCAATTTGACAAAAATGCTTTCTTTTCCGCTTATGAGCATGCAAATACTGTGCACGATGACATTTTTTATACTTTGAAATGTTTGCTAGCTTACTAAAATTGAAGTTTTACAGGTGTTGCCGGTATTTGCATTCTGCTTAGAAATACTTAAAACTCAGTAGCATAAAACGAATTGTATGAGCCACCCCCTCCAGTCTTTCAGGTCACCAAAATAGTGTGATTGTACTATCCACCTGCGCTTTTTGTGTATGTGGTTTTGCAAATGATACAGACTTGTAGAACTTTTGACGCTGTAGTTTCTGTGTGATAAATTTCATTAATGCTTTCCTAGAGAGTACGTCAAAATTTCAGTTTGAGAATAGTTTATATAAAATACAAATTATTAAGTTCTTTATATTTCATCTCCTAAGGCTTATTAAGCACAGAGTAGATTATGCCATTTGAGCTAACACTGGAATAAAATTAGCAGTAGAATATATGCTAATCAGATACCACTTCTTTCTTGATGCTGCAATTCATCTAAACATATGGATTATAATCTGTTAAAGTGTAATTTAATTTCAGTGTAACAGAATGATTTGCATTCTAAGTGTAGGAATGGTAAAGGAATACACATTACAAATTACTGTTTTGCTTGAAAAAAAGCCCCCAAATTTATTTAAAATTATAATACAGAAATATAATTTGAATTAGTTAATATTTTCCAAGGATTTCTTTTGATATAAAATATATGAGAAAACTTAGTAGAAGACCAGGGCTTTATTGCACTTCTACAAAGAAGTGCACCTTGAATTCCTCCATTACTTGTTATTTGCTGCAAACCAGTTTCTCAGTGTTGATAGTTCGTTTGTGTTAAATATTTAGCCTGTTATGAATGTTCAGGTAGTTTATAGCCATTATTCTAATGTCTTATCTATTTATTTTTAAATACGTAGAGAGTATTTTCACACTTGTAATGCATGCATATAAATTGGGAATTGTCCAAGAAAACAAGAAAGGTAGTGTTAAATAACAGACTTTATGGGAGAGTCTGTCAGCCACAAACCCTCTGTTACCACTTTCCTGTGTGCGCTTGCCAGCTTGTTGCTGAGTGACATTTGTATAGTTTTGTTCATTTTACATAGTAGTGAGGACATTAAAACTTACTTGCATATGTACACTTTTCACATCTCAAACATTGACAGTGCAGTATTTCTCAGTTTAGCAGGCAAAACACCTGAGGATTTTTAACACCCAAACCACATGGAGCTCTTGTTCAGCACAATAGTTTGGAGAGAAATGTGAGGCAGGTGCAGATGAAGGGTTCTGGTGGGGTGTATATCAGACTGTTGCATTGTTCTGCTGTAGGTATGGACCAGAACCAGTAGCATAATGGTGTGACTGTGGTAGGAAAACTACTTTAAATCTCTAAGACTGCCTTTATTTACTCATTGTCAGTTCTCTTTGTTCTAAGGATACATGCAGTGAATAAAATTTTAGAAGGAATAAGTGGACGCAGCAGAACATGCCTGCTCTAAGTTAATGGAGATGAGAGTGATGCTAATTTCCCATTAGTGTAATTAGAATTGGTAACTGATACTTTCCTATATCTACAATACAGCAGTCAGGAAATAAAAGTCTCTACTTACACAATTGACTGGTTGTACCCCCGGGAACACAAGTTGTTTTCATTCCAATGATTTGATACTTAATTTTTAAAGTCATGAATTGAATTCCTATGAGTTTCAAAAGACATCGTGTTTGATACAGGACTGTGTAAGAGAACTTAATTGGAGAAAACTGCAAACAGTTTGTAGTTCTTCTCCTTCTGGCATCATGTTTTTTTATGTAAAGTTTAAACCAAAATTCTGTATTCAGTAGAATTCTGACATTTCACAGTCACTATTTTTTAGGAGATCTTTAACAAGTTTAACTCTTATCCTTGTCTTACTTAGCATGGTATTGCTCTGAAATACTCTTTTAGCCTCTCACTTATCAATTATGTCCTTTTCAGTAAAGCTCTGCAAATGTTTAAAACACTTAGTATTCCACAGGTCTTAATCACTTGCCAAAAATTAAAGCCATACAGAAGTGTTTTACTGAATGGGGATGAGTTTAAATAAGTGTTTTTCTAGATCACAGATTTAAAATTTAAAACTTCCAGGTGCTGCACATTGCCTGTGAGGAGCCTGGATATTGGGATTTCCAGCAAAGACAGCCAAAGATAATGAAAGCTCAGTGCCTAAGGGGAATCACTTAACAGTCTGGAGAGTTACATACTTTATCATAAATCTCATCATAAATTTTAATTACAAATAATTGTTCATTTTATCATTTAGTTGCAGACATATTTTTATAATATATTCTTGTCCACCTCTGTCTCACAGCGCAAAATAGGGGCATATAGGTAGTTTTACTTCAGTGAAACTTTTAACCATTAATCCTCATGTTACCAAACAGTCTTTGAAGAACAGGCCTTCCAAACACTTTTTATATGTTTATATTTCTTGACCATCATCTTATCTTAGTTTCTTTTTTACTTGCTCTATTAAGCAATGATTATTGACTCTTTAAAACACTTCAATTCTGATGCTGAGGGTTTTTTTGCTTGTTATTTTTTTAAGAGATGTTGGTCACTATCAGTGGAACTAGTAGAAGCAGTAAAGGAATTTCTGAGTAGAATTATTTCTGTACTTCAGAAATAATTCTTAGCCAACTCTGTAATTCTTTATGAAAAATCCCAATGCCTTTTCTCATTGGAAATGTACTGTTTCATGAAGAAAAATGTTTATCAAACCAGTGTGCTGGCACTCTAATCAAAATTATATGCATTTCCTGTAGAGTCTTACTTCCCTGAAAGTGAAATACATAGAAATTAATTTCTGAAAACCAAAGTCCTTGTTCAGTAACCAGTTAATTTATTTTAGAAAATTTTAAACATTATTCAGTCTGCTGCAGTATTGCAGAAGCATTTTTCCTAGTTGGTTATCGTGTATGTCAATTGTATCTATAAACTAAATGGATCAATTTCCTCATAAACATGCATATCTACCCAGAAGCCTTAACAGGACCCCAAATTCATCCATTAAGGAGGCAACCAGTTTAACCGTATGGATGGCATTATCTTTCCTCTTGTTTATGTACAGACCCATACATACACAGAGAGGCTTATCTCAAAGGTTATTTTGTATATTTCCAAACATCTCTAAAGAATAAAATTTTTCACAACTTTAAGCTAAGCAAATATACTACCGTATAATAATCATAAAAATAACAATGTCATGGTGGCACTAACTGCCATGTCAAAAAGAAAGAGATCATGGTTATTGAGTATAAACATTTATATTGGTGACTTCTTCCATATATTTAACTTTCTTACTGTTTAGTGAAAAGTATACAGAAGTATTTTCAAATTTCTGTTCTCATTTTGCATTATGTTATTTTACAATTAGTTTTTAAAAGTGACCCACATTTGACCTTCAGTACCAAATTACGATGTGAGAGGGGCTAATTAAACATGAAATGGATGTATCATTGATGCTTTAATTAACTTTATTTAACAGAAACTCTTCCACTGATAAGTGCAGCTTTTCTTTTTTTCCTCTCCAGTAAAATCATCTTGTACAGTGCACAAATGACTAAGTTACCACTGAATCATTCTGCACTCCCAGGAGATGTACAGAGCCAAAAGGGACAGGATTTGAGTAAAGGAGGATACATGCTCTGAATAAGTAAAGAGCAGTACTATTATAGGCAAGGGGTAGCAAGAAACATCTTTAAAAGGATGGAATCTGATTTATCAACTCAGACAGCTCTCTGGCGTTGTACATAGCAAACTTGGGTTATAACCATGGTTAGCAGCTTTACTATTGCTGTCAGTCTTTATGTTTCTGAGGGTGTTTTTTCCTCTTTCTCTCTCTCTCTTTATTTAAGTTTGTGTTTAGTTGTCTGGTTTTCTAGTATTTTGTATAGTTGCTAATTTGACCATCAGTACAACTTTGTTTCATATCTGCAGCTTCGGACTCATTTTCCTTTAAGTATTCTCTTTCAAAAGTTTTAGAAGCTTTATGTACTTAGTAATATGCTGGGCTACTTTGAGATATAAAACAAATCAATTTGGTTTTGCATTAAAATATAAAAGAAAATCAACAAACTTCAGAAGTAGTTAGCATTATAAGTCAACTTAATTCTTGACAAGCACCATGATCTCTTCACTATAATTGCAAAACATTTTAGTACTTAACTACTAATCTTAACAAGACTAACATAACTTTGACTATATATATTGGAAACACTGATAGAAGCATATGAGCAATCCAGTGCAGTATTTAGCAGGCAGATTTTCTAAGCAGCTCTGCTTCCAACAGATATTATTTAGAAACTGTTAAACCTGCAAAATATATGTTTTTCAGTCTTAGACCATATTACATATAATATGTTCCATGTAATTTATGTTCTACGTTTCTCCATTAAAAAAATTTACCTTTTTAGATGGTTTTATCTCAGCATGTGCTGAGAAGATGGTATTTTTGTATTTTTCTTCCCAATTTGTCTTTCCTGGAAGAGTAAGTTTGTTTTCTGCTATCAGATTTTGGACTTTTCTAGCATATACTATACATTCATTTTAATTAATAATTGAAATGACAAAAATAGACTAACAGCCACTCTCAGAGATCAAAAAACCCTTTTTAATTATATTTTTTGTATATAAATTTGCATTATTTTAATTTTTGATTAAGTTTGTGGAAGAAAATTCTGACATGAATAAAGGTATATTTCAAGCTAGGACTGACTTACTGTATTCCATATATTTTGGGAAACAGACTTCCCAAGGTCACTTGTATTCTATTGTTGGGGATGACAAAATATCACAGTAATGCTGGAGTAACTAAGTTTAGTGGAGCATCTGAAATGGGTGACAAGAATAGGAATGGAATAAGACCACAGGAGATTTTAAACTTTTTATTTTCTTATTTAAATGCAATTTCCTCTATAAATATTTAACTGAGAGCAGGTCATGAACACAAGTCACAATCTCAGTATGTGATTATACTGAAGTACCAGTTAGTCAAGTTACTGAAGTTTTTCAACTGTGTGGAGATGTGCTTAGCATGGGTCATTGGCTCAGTCTTATGTGGCCATTTTCACTGACAAGAGATCTAAAATTAAAATTAAGAACAACTTTTGACAGTATTGAAAAACCAGGGGATTTGCTATATATATTGCACAAACAAGCAGTGTGGAGGAGGAACCAGTTATTGGTATTTTTTTATGAAAGGAAATATGGAAAAACTTTAGAGTGCATTTTGGGGTTTAGAAGTTTGAACAAAAACAATGTTCTGGCCTCACTTAAAACTGTAAAGTAAGTAAGAGTGACATGATTTATTTTTTTATTCTTTATACCAGTAAAAAAAATCCTCTCATTTAGGAAAAAATTGTTTTGAAATCATTAGTTTGTAAAATGGTGCAGTATAGCCCCAAAAGTTCAATTTTATTCAGGGTGGATCACAAATAACACAATTATTAGAAGCTGAAGAAAAGGGTTTTCTTTGTCTTTCAAAACCTAATTTACCTTATTGACTACTGACAAGAGTGAGTATATTTTTTAAAGGCAAACATTTTTCTGTCAGATGAGATTTTGCTGCAGATTTAATGTTGTAATGTCTGAGTTTATAACTGAATGAAAGGAATGTGTGCTTGCAAATAACATTCTTACAGTATTAGGAAGCAATACAATTGGTATATATCAAGCTGTTCAATATAAGTCTTTTCTTATCTACAGATAATTATGGATAATGTAAAGTTAGTTTTTTAAGGCTAGGTATAGAAGGCAGGTACTAGCTGATGTTGAAAATTGCTCTTAGATAGAACCAGAATACAGAAATACTGATTCTGCCTACCACAAATTCAGAGACAATATTATCTTACAACCATGTCTGGACAAATTCCTTTATGGTACCACCTTATAAGTAAAAAATACTTGCCACCTGACAGCATAAAAAATCCTGAATCACATGATCATGTGATGATTACAAAGAATCTGCCAAAAATGCCATTAAAATTAGATTGTTGACTGGTGGTGTGGCCAGGAAATGTACTGTGTATTATGTGTCAAATGTTTTGTTTATTGTAGCACTTTTCAAAGAGAAATGGGAGGGGCTGCTGTAATTTATTCTGTCTGTCCATGTATAAATGTCAGGGTCTCTTAGACCCTGGAGCAGTGTCAAATATAAGAAGTAGGCCCTGCTTTCTTTGGGTACCAAATCTTGAGAAGCAGAATTACTTCAACACAGAGACTTATCCTTGGGCAAAAAAGACTCTTCATCAAGACAATGCTTTTATAAAGGGATATAATTTAGAGTAGAATTATGTTTCTGACTTCAGTGTTGTGCTGGAAAATGAACTAAAGGAAGTTATGGAGACTGTAATGGCATTCTGGTTATGATTCAGCTAAGAATGTACATCCTAATGCCAGTTAAGGTACCTGAAAGTTCCTGCACTGTCTGCACAGAGCTGCACACACAGGGTGTGTGACGCAAGACCTGGGTGTCTTCTCTGACACTCTTCTGCAGCTGCAGCTCAAGACCAAACAAAAAAGCAATTGCTTAAAGGAAAAATATTTAAAATAAAATTAAGCACTCTGCGCATGTAATGCACTTTGGCAGGGCTGAAACTTATTTTTCATGTGAAAAATTCATCACAGTGTTCAAATGTGTGTGCCATAGACATGCCAATTAATGGAAGAGAGTCTGCATGTGCAGATACCTGATCACATATAAGTGATTAACTGAATTTCCATTCATTCTCAGACTTCTCAGGTTGATGTTCATCTCAGGTGAAACTACAGGTAATTCCAGTAAAGTAAATCAAATTTAACTAGTATTAACTGCAGTAAATTGTATCAGGTGTTGTAATATTCAGAAAAATGCTTCCTATTAAAATAAAATATATATAGAGAACACCAATTTATCAGTTTGGATGTTAATCCCCCGCATTTAAGTTATCAGCATGTATATAATTTGCAAAATAACAGAGTAGGTTTTCATCATGTATTACATCCAGATATAAAATTATCTTTCTAAAGGGGTCTGGAAATGATGTGGCTTTAATGACACTTCAAAAAAGTAAGATTTTAGTATCAAACACATTCTTGCTCAAACTAATGAAACAGCAATAATGCATATGTCAAGCTACCTTATTTGATCCCCAGACAGGTCATGGTATTTTTTCATGGAGCTGTGTGTTACCCCTTGTAGGCTTATTTGCCAGAAAGTCTTGGCCAAAATGTTCCTATCAACTCATAATGCAAAACTTTGCTTCAGATGAAATCTGGCCATTTGTTTAGTAAAATCTGCTTAGTTTATTGCAAGTCCTATTTAAAACACTATATTTAACAAGGGAACATACGTCTGTAATTTGCAGTTTTTCTAAAGGTGAAAGACAAGAATGGAAATACAGATAATAAACTAACAGATAACAAAAGCACTAGTTCATCTGCTCCTAATATTTTCACAGTGATATTTTAAGCCCCTATTTTACACCTTTGTTTTTCACAACTTTTACGGTTTTGCTGGTTTTAACATACATCTGGTATCCTCATGTCACACCTGCTCTAATTGAAGTTACATTGTCATAAAATTTGAGTAATTAAATAGTTAATCAGTTTCCTTATCTCCATCCATGTATTCCAAATTGGAATTTTTGGTTATAATGACGTAAGAGTGCCTTGTGTGACAGTGAGAGAGGATATCTATCATTCTGCTGGATTAGAAAAGTGCTATTTTCCATGAGCATGTAATGATATTCCAATTGCAGTACAAGTTTACAGAAGGACAGTAATGTATTAACTTGAGAGAGACATATTTGTTGAATTTTCCAGTAATACTGTGAGTTCTTATATGGTGGGAATAATTGCATTGGAAACCAGAAATATCTACTTAACAGGGCACTACATACTCAGCCTCTGAACCTCAGCCCAGATCTTGGGTAAGACCTGTGACACTTTAGTAAATTTAGAAAATTAACTCAGATGGCTCCTCTGACTATATACTGAAGGTTTTACTTTTCTTCCTGCAACTTAAGGGCCATTTTATTTTAATGGATTTTTTCTGAATACGAGTAAAATTCAGTTATTTCTAGAGTAGGTCTTAATTCTGATGAGTAAAAGTGACAAGAGGGTGAAACAGAGCAGTACCTGTTTTCACAGAGTCTTTAAATATGAGTGTTTTTCCAAGGAATTGCAACACAAAGTATGGGTCATAGATTTTGCTCAATTTGTTACTATATGCATATGAAACAGAATAGTATGACATATCTGAACTCACTACAGTGCAAGTGTGGGTATTACTTTACAGACTGACAGAGAATTACCACCGAGGCGCAGTAGGAGTTTCACCAGCATGTGGGTTTGTGTGATGGGTGGATTCATGCAGTAGTTTCAGTCCTGGCACTGGCAGATCCTTAAGCAGGCATGAAACCACTAGGGTTTGTTGCACCACAATAATCTATGCTCTTTAAAGTCACCAGCTTCATAGGTAGAAACAGAGACATGCTACTAAAATACTTGCTACTTGTGGTGTTTTTCTGTGCTTTTATACAAGAATTAAAAAAATTCACAGGATAGCTTCAGTTTAGAAGTAAAGGAAACTTGTGCGAGTGTTTACAAAACAGCTTTGCGTTTGCCATCCTGTGTTCTGCAGAGATCATTGGATGCTTATATAATTTATCTTTTTTTGTGTAAGATTGTTTCATTAAATAATTATTTATAATGTTGATAGTATTCTGGATCTTTCTGTTTGTTCTTTAATGCAGATGAGAAGATAAGCAACAGTGTGAAATTCCTCTGTGCAGCATAAATTAAAAAGATTTTGTTTTCATTAGATTGCAAAATGTTTTATCACTTATGGTCTCATATTCAAGGAGACTGGGTGATGTTTTATTCACTTGGCACTTCAGAGGCTGCTCAATGAATTGAAAATTTATCTTGGACTTTCTAATACTGCACATTAGTGCACCTTTCTAGGAACCTTGAATACTAAATTTATGTATTTTTTCTATACTAGTTCTTAATTAAATATAAGAAGGGACTGAACTCTTTAAATTATACAGTAAACTTCCTGGAGAATTAGTGTTACAGAAATATGAAAGGGCTGGCTAAAGCATCATTCTACCAAATGTTTCTAAAAGGCTTTATATATTTATAAGACTTCATGATCTACTATTGATGCAAATTACTAAGGATAAAAGAAAATCCATCTGTTATCAAAGAAAAAAATAAATAAGTTCAAGGATTTGAAAGACTTAGTATTAAGGACTAAGTATTCATACTTTGTGATGGGTTTATAGTAATTGACAGTAGAAAAGACTTCCTTTTAGCATTTACAATGTGGGGATTTTTTTTTAAACTAAAGAAAATGACATTGCCGTAAAAGCTTCTCATGTAACATATCCTGTCTCATTTCACAATTTCATATCCTTCACTGAAATGTCTCAATTCAAATATGAACTACACCATTTCATGTTGTATTGGGCATTACTAGATTTATTATTACCCTTACATTTAATCAAATTGTCAGTAGCTAAATAAATAGCATTTCATCAAGAGCTGCTGGTTTTCAATCAGCTAGGAAACAGATTACGGGCCTGAGAACAGATCTAAGGCTAGTGTCTCCAATCTGCAACTAATTGTGTACTGATAATAGCACTGCCCACAGGCAAATCTTACTCGTTGTCCTGATCTATGATAGATTTTCCTGTATGTTAATATTACATCAGATGGAGTAATTTTGTTGCAGTCGCCATATTTAACCTTTCCTTTTTAATTGGAAATATATATTGTTTGGAGATACTACCTTCATGTTTAATTTCTGAAAAGAAATGCATAAAAGAGAAATCTCAAGGGAAACATTATAGCCATGCTTCTCCCTTTAGCCTCTCCTCTTAAAACAGTTGCTTTTTTTTTGGGAGATGAAGTACTGTTGATACTTAAAGAAGTATTTACATGTAATATTACATATTCTGTGGGTTATCTCAGGGACTGAGGAACATGTCTGACAAACTGCAGCAGGAAGTAGTGCTTCAGTCTCTTGGTGTGTGTGGACTTGCTGTTGGGGTGTGGGTGCCAGCGTTCTCTCTGGATCAATTGCATATCATATACTAACTGTATATAGCATATGTGTGGATTACATCATTAAGACATTATAAATATTCACGTTTTTCCAGTGTGAAGTTGATGAAGGTGATTAAATACACCGCAGCCCCAGTACTGTACCAAGATTCCATCATTTCAGATGCTTCACAAATACAGAATGAACTGTAAAAGCTACTTTTAAACAAGGCATACATAGAGGGTAGAATAACAAATACTGTCTGTAGTCAGCACATTATAGTGTTCTGGAAGAAAACTGTCTTCTGGGCTGTGTACATTGTTTTTGTGAAATGATTCCAACAGTTTCAAATCTTTTTTTTTTCACCTTGCTAGTTATGCAAACAGCTCTTCACTTTTTTTCACTAAAGCAAGTGGGAATTGTTCACTGTCACAAATAATAAATAACAAGGGTACCCGATCTGCAGAGCATGGAAGTGATAAAAACACATGCTTATGAGTGCTTGAGATTTCACAGCTATTAATTTTGAACTTTTTGATTGCAATTCTGTTTTACATGAGTGGATGCTGTTAGGGCAGCGGTACACAGTGACAGTGAAGGATTATGACAACATGCATTTATCACTGTGAGCTTGATAAATTCAGTGTAAGAGATGGTCAGAAAATGCCCCTAAACCTGAAGCCATAAAATCTATCTTGCCTTTACTGAAAGTTAAAATAGTGAATATTTTTGTATTACTGCTAATGATCTTTTTCAATTAGTAATTTAATACTAACATGAGTATGCTTGAGAAGGTTTCTTACCAACATTAGTGCATTCATTGACATGTACACTGAGGGAATCTAGGAGTTTTGTGCATGATGCTATTGTATATACAACGTGTAATCACATACGGAAAGCTCCTTTACAAAAGGTCAGCAAATACTATAGCAAGTTTGGCATTAATAAAAGACAGAAGGACTCTTCAGACTTTCAAGAATGCTTAAAACATTTTTAAAGGTACCTATCACTTGAAGTCTGAATTGCAAGTTTATCTAAAAGTATACTCCCCAACTACTTCTATGTAAATTAAAATGTGGTTGATCATGTCTTCCATTTTGAGATTACAGAATTCACAGGTAGTAGGAGTGTTTCAAATCAGAAACCACATTTTTGGATTACAGATAGAAACAGGAATTTCAGTAATAATTGAACACCATTCTGAAGCTGTGTACTGTAAGAAATTAGAACACAAAGAATCCAAATACTTAATCTGTAATATTTATGCTCAATTTTCAAAGTGATAACAGAGAAAATAAATCCTAAGTTGTATGGTAGAAAGTCCTGAATAAGGGAATCAATTGAGTAAGAACATGTCTAGAAATGTTAGTTCTTAATTTTTTTTTAATCTTTCTCATTCTAGGGAATTAATCTTCAGCGTTTGTGAAATCCTCACTAAGCTGGTAATTTTTTTCACATTTTCAGAACATCATCAAAGCCATGCTAATCTGGACCAAGGGCATGTCTCAGTCCTTGAATCTCTGCAGAAAACATTTTGTTGCCTTTCCCATTTTTAACATAATTGAGATTCACTTCAAACTTTTATAAAACCTATAGAGAGGACAGTTTGATTATTTACCAGACAAGTGTTATAAGATACAATCAACAGCTTACAGTTCATCGCAAGATTAATAAGAAAAAATTGCAAATCCAGGAGGCATATGTTCTCACTGAATGTCTGGCTCAGTAATTAGACAATCTGGCTACTGAGTGAGGTACATTGTAATGTACATCCCATGTTAAAGGCATTGTAAGCCTGTAATCTGGAGGAGGACAAGGAAAGATCTCATGAGAAAAGGAAATCCAGATTTTTTTTCCTGTAGCATGAATCTGTAGGTATTTGTTTTTTCTCTCAAAGGAAAGGCCTACCATTTGAGCAAGACATTTCTCATAGAAAGGGAGAACAGTTAGAGTTCTGCCATTCTTATTTTTCTTTAACTCTAGAATTTTTCTCGTAACTAAGAAAATCTACTTTTTAGTCATCCAGCACTCTAGGTTCTGGCAAAGTCTTTCATTAATTAATATTTGTGTATAGCTTTATCAAATAAAACTGGTGCTCTCTACCTTCCTCATCATCTTCATCAAAAGCAGTGCACTTTTAAGACACTGGGGCAGATAGGAAAATTTCATCTTTCTATATTTGTAGGACTACCTACTTATTTTTTCTTTGCTTATATTTGGAATGATTTTGAAGGGACTTTACAGAAAGCATAGACTGGATAACTACTACTAAGACATAAAGGAATAAAATAAAAAGAATCTCTGATGGAAAAATTGCTTTCAAAATCTTGTTTCCCAGTTTTTCTTTTGTTTAAATATGATGATTCTGGTTTAAAAATCAATCTAGTGAACTTTAAAATATTTGCTTATATGTTGGCTTTATGTAAAACTGTTTTGAGAGCCGAATAAAATCAATCTGTAAAATTTTTTGGTGTTTTGGACAGAGAACTTTTACTGAGGAGGCAGGAGAATATATATGCTGACATATGTGAGAATTTCACTCATGTGTAATATATCATGGACTCCTATACTATCTGTCCTCTAATCTCAATTTTGTGCTCTGCATTTATAGTCTTATCTTCCCAGTAGAAGTCTGCAGATTTTTGGATTTTTGTTTCAGTCTCTGTTCTTCTCACCAAATCAGTTTATTTTTGTAATACTTTAAGAGTCAGATAACCACAATAAGAGAACAAATATTATGAAAATGTGGAAATTGATTATTATTTCAACTTCATTCCTTCTGCTGGATTGCAGAAAGTGTTGCAGATCTATAAGTATGTTGCTATTAGGTTTTGGGGGGTGTTTTTGTGTTTGTTTGGTGTTCTTTATTTTTAATAATTAAATTATATTCTAAAACCTTAAATATTTGAAGTTCTAAGCATATGCAAAGAAAGGTAAGACAATGAAGACATTAAAGATCTTAATCTATAGATTTTCCCTATCCCATGGAATAACAGCACGACTGTATGACTTCTTGGATATTGTTTTCCGGAAGAGGGGGTTTCTTTCTGTTATAATAAGTAAAACTAAAGGAACAACACAAAAAATATCAAAATTGAAAAAAAATCCAAACATCAAAAAACCCCCCAAGTCAACCCAAACCTGTAAAAATGTTCCCCAAACCAGACTGATTTCTGTTTCCATGAATCAATACTCCTAGTTAAATTCACAGTCAGTTTGGCAAACACCTATGGCTGACCTATCCTGGTCAATAAACAGAGACGATGTCAGTTCTATGACTAATCCTCTGTCTTTCATGAAACCTTTTCTTTCCAAAAGAGGCTTAAGTATTTCAAGCACAAATGAAATAGTGCCCATGTTCTCTACTTTTCCATAATTCAAGAGCTAGGAAGCCTGATTTGTGAGAAGCTTATTCTGTGACTTTGTGTGTAATTGACAGTGAAGGGGGAAAATGAGGCAATGTTACGCCTTTGCCAGTTCTTTTTAGAGGAAGGAATATACTTACTCATTAATGATCCAAGCTATGAATAGATTCATGGTTTATAGCACAGCTTTAGAGTGGGTTAAGAGAATTTAAGGGTTTATCACACAGTCTTAAAAGAGGCTAAGAGAATTTTAAAGAAACCTATTCAGACTGGAAAATTCTGGGTAAACATTTACCTATCTTCTTGGCAGTTCATTATTAAATATATGTTGGCATTTTACAGGCATAGAAAGAGAGGTACAGACAAAGTAATAGAAACACTCTGATGACCGATTATTAGAGTTTAAGCTGAATAAATATTTAGCATCTGAAGTATGGAGCAAAAGTAATAAAAACCATTGCAAAATAGTATCCACAGTGCATAATATCCAGTAATACAATATAATTCATGACATTAATACATGATGCAGTACTGTATGATGCAGTATTATCACACTCTTTCTATGCCTTTGGCTTAAATTTGTTCAAAGTCATAGAGGAGTTCTTAATAGTAGATGTTTCATGATGATTGGCAGATAAATGCATTAATATAACTGTAAAATAATGAAATCACATCAAGGTGTGGGCGTTTATTTTTTTATTATTTTTTAAATCAAATATTCTCAATTGTATTTAAGGAGAGCAGATGAAGAATCTGTGTGAGAAAGAATCCATGTGAGAAATACAGAACCTTGTTAACAGTGTGCTGTCATTAACAGGATCAGGTCTATCTCATTCTAGACATGCCATTAATATCACCCTTTTGGTTTCTTGTCCATAGAAAGTAGATAAAGCTTTTTTTTTTGCTTCATGATCATGTTACAAGTTTGGAGGGGGCCCAGTAAATGAACCAGTGTTCTTGCTGCATGCAGAATTTTGTCCACACTCTGGATTCTAGTCTGCAAGTCAGAGTCCAAACTGTTGTGAGCGTCAGGTTCTCTGCTCTGGTTGTGCTATACGTCCTAAAGGAAGTGCAAACAGGCACAAATTGTAAGGCTACTGTATTCAGCTCTTAGAAATGTTGGGACAATTTTTTGTAGGACAGTTTGAAATTACCCTGATGAGATGATATATCTTGTATATGCTTATAGAGATGGCTTGCAAAACACTAAAGAATGCATTGTAATGGATTTCAGCATCTTAACAGACTTTGAATTTGGTTCTCTTGAGAGCATGGTGTCTTAAATTTCTTACACACTTCATTTTAATATGTCAGAATTAAATTCCTATTTACTGATGGTGATAGTAGGATAATAGATCTCTACATTCTTTATATGTTCATTTTGTGTTTAATTATTGGAATATAGTAGATATTTTATCCTAATACTAGAACATACTGTCCTTATTTAGCACTATTGAAATAAGCTTAACTTCATACATATTGACTGAAGAGGGATAAGGTTTTCAAAATTTCCCTGTATTAATCTAACTCTGAATTCCCTTGAAAGTTTTAAATAACTAGGATAGACTTATACTTAACTCATTTCCATGAAAGCATTTCAAACAACAGAACTATTGTTACATTCCTATATGTTTATCAGATTGAGTTCTCTTGGCAAGAATGAGGTACAAATGCCAATGTTAACGAAGAATATACTTTTTAAAGTTTGTTACTTAAAGGTGTACTTTGGCCTTTAGGCCAATTTATCGCACCTCAGCTTGCTGGTCATCTAGCCCAAGTTACTTATCTAGGGACAATTCACATGAAGAGGGATAGATGCCTTAAGGAGTCAAGCTATTCTTTCTGCTTTAGCTATGTACTGTCTCCTGGACCTCTCTCTCCATTGATCATAGCAGAAGAGTGGTTTACGTGGCTTCTAGGTCACTGCTTTGGGTTGAGATTCCAGCTTCCCTGTGGTTTTTCAAAAGCGGGTATAAGTTTTGACTTTTTTTGATGGTGTATTTCATCAACACAAATGATGACACAGACCTATAATAAAAATATTTTAAGGTATTTCTGTATGTTTTGACTGTTGGAGCATAGACAAATGCATGTGGTAGTGGAAGCAGGGACTTGGCCTGCTAAAGGCATGTAGCTATGCATCCTTCTGCCCTCTCACCTGTTGCCTGGATGTACTTTCTGGAAATGTGGAAAATGACGGGGAACCAGGAAAGCAAGCAAAATGCAGGTGCTCTACAGATATTCTCTCCAAATACCAGTCATATCATTATTTCTAAAAATTGCAATTAGCTCTTTACCTTAGTTATTTTAAGTAAAAAGTATAAATGATGGAAATGCAAGCACTTATGTGATGGTGATACAAAAGAGTTCATCACCACCAGGATATATGCATGCTTTAATTTCACCTCACATTTGCAGAGAATTTTGATGCTTTGCTTTGTCCTCTTGCCCTAGGCAATTTTTATAGTCAGTAAGCATCAAAGTTAATTAAAAAAAAAAAAGACTTGTAGTGTTCATCACATGTCATAAATAACATTGATGGATTCTGTTCTCTCTGTATCTAAGCCTAGAAAATGAGAAATATGCAAACTGATCTACTAGAAAGTATTTATAGCCTGCCTAATAACTAAGATAACATGCAGCAGCCACAGTGTCTTAAACTGTTTTATGTTTTGTCCTCTATTTGGCATTTATCTAAAAAATGCAGCTTGAACTGTAATAGTCCAGAGAAAATAGCAGGTAGATAAATTTTGTATCATGATACACACATAGAAGTTGTATATAAATGTGCCAAAAGACAGGGATTTTATTTTGTTAGGATTGTAGGAACATCAGATTTTAATAACGTACTGGTTTTTTTCCATCATCATAGTGTCAGTGCTGAAGATTATGAAAGAGGTTTGGTAAATTTTTCTCTAAGTTGGGCCTCTTCAGGAAAAAAAAAGGAAACAATAATGAGTTAGAAATGTTAGCAATGGTCATATCCAAAACTTAGCTATAACAACCACAAACTCAAAGAAATTGGAAAGGTAATTTAAGGAAGTTCAAAGAAATAAAATTCCTGTTTGCCAGATTAACCCTATTTTTTTGCAAAATACTTTCTGACAACTGTCTGTTAGAAAAAAAACATACTATTCTGGCTTGATGATAACACAATATAGTGTTTTGTTACAATTTCTTCAGCGGTATTTGTAAGGTGACTATAAAAACCGTTTCTGCCATCGATCTTTCTTTACCCTTAAAATACATAATATACTTGTAGAAATAAATATAAAGTAAAAATAGTAATGCAGTTGTTCTAACAAACAAAATTTTAGGCTTGAAAACAGAAGAACTATAGTTTTCAGAGTGTCAGATGAATATATTTTCAAAATCTGTGTCTGTACATTCAAAGTTATGTCCTGTTCTCTCTTTGCCGAGAAACAGCAGATGTTTATGAGGTAGAAAAAGTCGTGAGGCAGATCAAGGAGATTCAAGTGAGAAGACAAAAAGTATGCATTTTTTTTTTCCCTAAGAGGAAAAAACCACAAATGAACTTGGAAATATTTGCACACAGGGATACAGTGGCTGAACAGGGGGAGACAGGTGTGGCAGGAATTAGAGCTGAGATGGTTCAGAGAGATCCATCCAACTAGGATGGATTTGTATGAGAAGAGTCTGCCAGGCTGCAGATGAGGGCTGTATGGTCCATCAATGGATGTCTTTGTGAATAAGAAGATGCTGTGACAGGGAGGTCCTTACAGATAAGAAGCAGTAACTCAGTACCATGGGTTCTTACAATAGTTTCTGTAACCATTTCATTTCACACAACTTATGCAGGATACCAGGACGTGGTTGTTATACTATAATTGCTTATACATGACCTAAAGACTCTTCATGCCCAAACAACGTAATATATAGATTGCCTGGACTCTGAACAATCAATTTTAACTGTATTATCCCTTATAATGGGATATATTATATAATATATAATAATCCCTCAAATGCATTTCTCGTACAGACTTGCTTATATTACACAAATCAAGCTTCTCTTATTGCTCAGCTTTCACAAATGTTTTAGACCTAGTCTATGAATCTTTTGAGGTCTATACAACTCAGACTGATAAAAAGAATTTTATAAACTGTGTAACTACTTCCTATGACTGGTTTCTCTAACATTACAGGAAGTTAATGTCAATCACTGCAAAAATTTGTAAGGGCACATCCTGGTTCCTGTTCTCCTGGATTTGTCATCTATAGAGACATAAAACAGGCAAAGAGGCAGACTGAGTACATAATTAGAATAATAACTCTTATGTTATTAGTCACTGGTTTAGTGGATTTTGGAGAAGTCATTGAAGATTTTGCTGTGCCTGTCTCCAAGCTATTGCCTTAATGCAGACTTGCTTCTAGCATAAGACAATTTGGGGTGCAGTGCATTTCCGATATAGAGCTGTTTCTGTCATTCAGACTAGGGGGAGGTGACTTGTAAAGATGATGATTTTCAAAGTGTCTTGAAGAGAGATTTTTATCCCTTTCTCTGATCTTGAACTGCACATTTTTTTGAAAGGAAACACCTGTGTATCAGTGGCTTAGTATTTTTATCTCCCAGTTTTAAAACAAAGAAACAGGGTTTGCATGTGAAACACAGAAAAAAATAAAAGTCACAGTCCTACCTACTTTGATGACTATTGTGTTTATGGGACCTTGGATTGATATTTTTATATGCTGTTTATTCTCAGACTTACTGTTAAATCAATAATTTTCAATACCTAAAAGAAATGGTTTTCACTATCTACTATTTTGTCAAATAATAATCAAAAGGTGATTTTTGTTTGGCACCTCTGATGTAATTCAATAAATTTGTTTACTTTATAGAATTAATTATTATTCTTCAATGCTGAATTGATATTCTGCATGACAATTTAAATATTAATCATATAGAATAGAATCATAAATATATTTACTTATATAAATCATCAATTATGATAATAATTTAATTACTTAAATTATAAAAGGAATGAAATATGTTTTTTAAAAGTTATAACCCAAGTTTTTCTCCATTAGCTGACAGTTTAAGGAACTTCTGAGACTTAGCACCTCTACATGCGTATAAGCTGTTTTACATTTATTTTAGTATAGCCTTTCAATTCATGCAGTGGATAATTCAGAATGAAAAGGTTATGACCATATGTATTAGAAGTGTATTAGTTTTGTATTTACATAGATATACTTATTTTGCTATTTAAAGCTTATTTTTTTTTAATCAAATGTGGCATTCATGCAAAATGTGTTATTTTAAAGAAGAGTACTCCAATGATGTAAACAACAAAGTTAAATGGTTGTCTGCATTAAAAAGATACATGAGAAATGTCTCAGAATAGAGAGAGTAGGAACTTGAATGGATTTGTAGTATGAATGTTTTTACAATTGTATTCAACATTACTTAGACAATAATATTTTATAGGACTAAACATTGATGTTACTTGGTCACCAGACAGGGTACTCCCTGTTTGTTTGGGTATTTTTTTAATTCGTGGTTTTTCTTTCGTTTTCAGAAGCATGATGTACCAGAGCACAGGGCTACAATTTTATGCACTTGTTGATCTCTGCTGTTTTATTGGTTGCTGGCACAGTCTTAATGCAATGCATTGAAATAATTCATAACATTTCTAGCAGCTGCTGAAAAGTGTTGTTTTTTGATATTTTTCTGGCAATTTAAAAATTTTGAACATAAAAATTCTCGTTGACCTACCTAAGGAAACACTGTGGCAAGTCAGGTAATTCTATAAGTGTTTAATTCACCTACTGTGAAAGTGATCAGGGACCAAGCTCCCTATGTAAGTGTCTGACTGCTGGCTGGCTTTTGGAAGTGATCGAAACTCGCTGAAATATACTCAGGAGTATCCCATTCTTCTCCAGTATTCCCAGCAGGCAAAGACCAGTAGAAGAGAACAGCTAATAGAGTATCTGTGATAAGGAGTTACAAATGTCAGCATAGTCTCTTCCAAGTTATCACATTCCCAGAGGATGCCAGAGAAGTTAGTGTATTACTCATTGCAGTTTCAGTATTTATCCTCTCATGAGACCCACTTCAGGACAATCTTCCTTATGTGTTCTGTGTAGTACCCTGCAGTGTTGTATCAGTGTAGAATTTTATTTTGATACTATCTTGGTAGAAGAAAGGTAGAGATTTTGCTTGCTTTTAAAGTAACCAATGATATATGTAATTTCTTTCCATTTCTTTCTTAAAAGTTGACCTTGTATGCTGGGCTTTGACTTTCTTCTCTCTATGCATATGAACATTAGTCAGTATTTTAAGGAAAAATGTAGGTCACATTTTTACATAGATATGCAGGTACACTGATAAAATACAACAATGTCTACTTCCTCATTTTATCCCTAGGTGGCTAATGCAGCTACAGTTGATGCAGGCATTTTGAAACTTTATTCCAGAATTTTTTTTTGAGCTTTTTACATTTTTATGTCAAAAAATATTTAACTAACATAATTTAATTTGTAGGATCATACCTGTTCTTTGTCAGACACGCTAGCATACTTCTCTTACCCTTAAAACAGAATAACTAGGTTCAAATTATGGATTGGGAATGATTTCTGGGAAGTGGTGTGTGCTGAACTGTGGCTAAGCACTCTTGGGGACCAAGTGCTGGTTGGCATCAACCGAAATTGTACTAAAGGTCATGCAGATAATTTAGTGCTATGGATACTCACTTATCAGAAAATGAGAATGTGCCATGACCCTGCACAATTTACTACTATAAATAATACTTTATTGTCCTCTCAAAAAGCTTTTAGTTTATTGCAGTAATGGACTTCTTTAAAAATAATAATAATAAAAAATTACATTGCAGCTACACGCCAAGATGCTAATGTATAACTATATTTCCGTATGGAAAATAAAGTTTTATATGATGACTGAATATAGATATACTTAAAAGATCAAGCAGTTTTTTAAGTGACTGCAATCACACATATCTCTTTCTATGACATACATTTTTTGCATGCACTTAGAAAAATGACTCATAAACATCAGGCTTGGGATTTTGTGCAGACTATTACTTGTAGGATCATTCTTTTTGATTTCAGATCTCAGCTTAAAGAAAAAGTAAAAACAAGAACAAAAAAGCAAAGTAAATATACCTCTAATAGTATGTGGTAAGTATGATTGTTCTTAACTAAGCTTATTTTGGTTTTTTGAGCCTCTTAAAAACTTTAAAAAGATAGTTTGTTTTTTTTAAATAAATCCTTCTAATGTAAATATAAGCATTACTACTCTGATTACAGTGCTCTACAGAATCAGAGTTCTTTTGCTCTTTCCAATATATGACTATTAAATAAAATCTCATGGGAAAAATAATGCCCACAGCATTTCCTATTAACCACTTGGAACTGCTTTTTGTAGGAATATTACCAATGGAACTATGAAATCTAATTCTCATTTCAGCTTAGGTATAAAAGCACAGTAAAAAAAATATTCTAAATTTACATTTATATAACTGAAAGTAGAATATGTCCCGTGATAGTTTTACATCTATTCCTGCAAAGTGGCAATTGAAACGTTCTCTCAATGCTAAAAATGAAATCCCTGCAGTTGTGTAGGAACTTAAATTCCTGTCACTGGGAAATATGTTATCTCAGGATGGCCATGGTACCACAAGATGCTGAGAGCAGTCCCTGAATAGAGTGTAAGTAGTTATCAGCAGGCATCAGTGGTATTGAGTGAATCTCAGGAAATTCTTACAGTGTAATGTTATGACAGGTTCTTGTTCAGTTCTTGAGGCATAATTGGAATTTCCCATTGCAATAAGCTAATAAAAATGCATTAGGGTTAATATAGATATAAAAGTTCTGAAATGGCTAATACCAGTAGAAAAATACACTACAACTGCTAATATCAGGGTTTGATGCATGCTTAAATACCTAAGGAAAGAAGTGCTAAATCATTTTTTAAAAGAAAAAAAAAATCCACTTAAAAATCGTTCTTTCACACTCAGATAGTTCCTAGGTGGCTGGAGGGGTAGTACTCAAATTAGGGGGAAAATAATCTACCCAAGAATGAAGGTTTTAGAACCCAAAATACATTGAGGATTATATGAGAAAGAGATGATGGGAATAAAAGTGCTATTTCAACCTCATAATGGATAAAACTCACAAGAGCAGTACACAAAATACGGGTAATTCTAGCTACATAAAGCTGTTCAATGAGACTATTGTGCTGTGCCATTCCAAACCCCATGATGCTCAAATTCAAATACTTCTGGTTTCAATCAATCTTTATTATCCACTTACATGCTTGGGATTGATGAAAACAGTTGGCAATGCTTGAAATAAAACGTATCAGGTGTGTGTGAGCTACTAGCTTTTTACATGGTTCATTAGAATATATCCTGAAATCCCTTTTGCCTTATACAGGACAGGCTGTTGTACACACACAAGTCATCCATCAAATAGCTGGAAAATTGACTGTAACATGGCAACTGCAGTAGTGAGAGAAGCCCAAATGTATCACTTCATCCTTTTTTTTTTTAAATGGGAAATATGTTTTATTTCAAAATGCTTGAAATCTAAGAGGTTTTCTTTTTGTGAGAATGCATTGCATCACAAGCTTTTACCAGGAAAGAGATTGTCATACAATGTAAGAATCTTTAGTCTGAACAAAAATCTTGACAAAATTAGGATATTTTTTGGCTGAAAAAATTAAGATCACATGATAATACCGTCCTGGAAATTACATTAGATTTGAAAAGATGAGTATTACACACTGATATTACAAGTAAAAAGTATCACACTCTAATAAATTTTCAGTAATGCTGGAGTTCTTATGAGGTTTACATCTTTAACATTCATTGATTTTTGTTCAGTTATAGTAAATTGCTATAAATGGCCATTGTTGCAAGATGATCCCAGCCAGACATCAAGCACCCACATAGCTGCTTGCTCACTCTCCTCTCGATGGAGGGGGAGAAAATAAAGGGAATATGAGAAAACTTGCAGATTGAGATAAAGGCAGTTTTGTAGGTGAACTGAAATCTGCACACAAACAAAGCGAAATAAAGAATTCATTCAGTACTCCCCAGTGGCAGACAGGTAGCGACTTCCTCAAAAGCATACCTTCATCCTAAGTAGTGGTTTCTTGGGAAATCAAATGCCATAACCCCAATTTCCCCCTTTTCTTCTTCTTTCCCTGAGCTTTTCTTGCTGAGCATGTCATCATGTGACATATTGCTACTGGTGGATTTAGTCCACTGTCCTGGCTGGGTTTGCTTCCAGTTTCTTGCTCACCCCAGGCCTACTTGCTAGCAGAGTGGGGAAAAGGAGAAACTCAATTCTGCACAAGCTCTGCTCACCAATGGACAAACGATTGGTGTGCTATCTACATCATTTCAGTCACAAATCGAAACATGGTACCATATGTGCTGCTCTGAAGAAAAGTAAGTCAGTCTCAGATAGACACCACACAGTCATCCAATTATTTAATTACCTTATATTTTAAGATTTTTTCTAAGAAGTTAGGTAAGCTTTGATTTCCTGTCATTTTTTCCTCAAGTTACTAAGTCTTAATGAATGTCATCAGAATAATAACAAAAATTCACCTTTTCAAAGCAGTAAAATAATTGGCCCAAATTCATTGTTTTGGCTTGTGTCATGAGGCAACACAGAGGATTAGACAGAAATTGGTGATTCTGTCTCAGAACCTAATGTAGTCTGAATAGCAAAACCATTGGAAATTTAACATTGACCTGAAAGCCATCTGGATAAACACCTATTTATAAGTTCTCATGAACTCGGGACAGATAGTTCATAATTGCATATACCTACTCATAGCAGAAAAGAGATTTATCAAACTGTTTTTATTTGGATTGACTGGAAGTATATTTTTTCACATTTATTCTGTGCTAGTAGTGGCAATGTTATGCTGAATAACATCTGTAAATAGTTATTTCTGAAGTTACATTAAATGTCAAGTTATATCAAATGTAGTGATAGAATCTTTTATAACAGAGTTCCTGAAGGTTTCTCTATAACCTGCAGTTGGATAGAGAAATATGTTATAATCATACAGAATAATGATAAAGAAAATCTAAAAGCATGATATAAATACACTGGTCTGGATAGGCAACATGATGATATCTTAATATGTCGTAATGCTGTCTACAATCATAGATGAAGCTAACTGCATAAGACAGTGTGGTATGTTGTGAAATATGTCAATATTTGATCGAATAGAAAAGGAACAATTTATTTACCTTCAGATGTTCCCTATTTTAGCCCCTGAGCATTAAAGAACAAGCCTTGGAAACCATTTGGGATGAGTGAGTTCATTATCATTGTTTGTCATTGTTAACAGAGGCTTTGATTTCTGAACTTTAAAGATAAACTGCCCTTAAGACACATTCAGATAAGTAATTCTGCTTTAACTTAAGCACTTCCTAAACAGATTTTTTTTTTTTTTGGTTGGTTGGTTGATTGAGTGTTTTTTGTTTATTTATTTTGTGTTTTTTTGGTTTTCTTTTGTAGAGGAAACCATTTTGACAGAACTGAGTTGAGAAGTAGGTGCACATATGGTTCTTTTGTCAGATGTGAGGAGCTTCTTACCTCCAACAGGAAAGAGTCAGGAGAAGCAGCTGGTAAAAACAGGGGGCAGTAACCTCCTGGCCCAGAGCAGCATGCTTAATTGTCTTCCCGAGGTAGAGATTTCAAAGTGCATATAAATGTAGAAATGGTGTTCTGAAGAAAAAGGAAAGGAAATAAGGGATTGGATTTTAACTGGGTATCATGTTAAATGTGGTTTGTTTTTTTTTTTTTAATAGTTCTGAGAAATTTGAAAGTGTTGAGATTGCATGGTGTATAGATGACTGCCATGCCTCTTTTTGGAAGCTTATCTATGTTTCTTTTGAGTCCTCTAATTGTAAAAGTAATAACCAGTTAAGCTTCTTGGAGGAGGGATGTGAAAGAATTTTTTCAAATGTTCCTAAATGCCATGTTATGAACATTGGATAAATTTATAGAATAGATTTCCAAACAAAGTAGCTGTCTGAAGATCATGGCAGCAATCACAGGACTGATAGAGTAAATGGACATCTATATTGAAAGGGTAGTAATACAAAATATATAGTTGGACTGATTCCCCCCAGGCTATAACTATTACCTATGAGAAATTTATGTATTTAACCAATAATTTTACGAAACTCGCAAATGAGAAACCATAAAAACCCATTCTGTTTATGTTTGTACTACCTAAAAAGATCAAGGGGGAAAGGCTAGTGGAATATTTATTAAGCCTATGCTGAATGGTGTCTTTTTACATTTGATTTCCCTCATAAATGTTTCTTCATTAAGTGTTTTAGCTCTACGTTTTCATAAATTTAATATGAGGTAATGGATGCTGCTTTTTACTTTACTTTGACCACAAACTTACAAACTCAGAATGAACAGGAGGAGGCACAGGAAACTTTGATGCTACCTACCATATTATTTCTTAGACATTTTTGTCCAAGGGTACAAAACTTGCAGAAGCATTAGCTGTGTAGTGTTAGACATCTAGCATGTAAATTCTTCAAAATCTTTTATAAAAGCAACATTCATTGTTTATCTAGGTAGTCTAGTAGAATTTACAACTATTTTTTTCCTAAAAGTTTTGCTACTTCTGTTATGATTCATTGTGTTGCTTAAGAGTACTTCACCTCTGTCCCCAAGATGCTCAAGTCTTCTTCATATTTGCAAGTCACTTCTATTGTTTTTAATATTCTTGAAGTGCTTAAAACAATCAAAAAATATTTAATGGAAACATTTGACTGAGAGAAAAAAATGTGAGAAATAGGAAGCATTCAACAAACAAGAGACAAAAAGGGGAGTCAGTGAATGGGATGTGAAAAAGGCAATAAATGCCTAAATCAGCACATTGAAATGGTAATGTGAAACCAGGGTTTGATTTTTACCTCTCCTTAGTTAGTGTACACAGAAAAAAAAAATCTTTATTGTCCTTTAATAACAATTTGGAGAATCTTATTGGTGTTTACTTATGTTTTGATAAGGTTGCATCAAGAAAGATGGTTTATGTTTCACAGGCTTCTAATTTTTGTCCTCTGGGTTCTTTCTTACCTGTCAGTATATCATATGCCAATAAAGCCAAAAAATTTCTAGTGCAGAGCAATGCTTTTTATTATAACTGATCTTATCATTTCTGAATAGAAAATGGGTTTCTCAGTGTCCTATGTACTACCATTCCTTTTTGTGCAGTTACAGTGTTTGACTCTTTGCTACACATCTTGGCCTAATTTTCATTGTCATTCTGCTCTATTGTTTGTTCCATTGGAACAACTCCAGTCTGTGAGGCAGCATAAAATGTAATTTGTTATGTATCTGTGATTTTTTGCCCTTTTTTCAGTGCTAGAGTTCTACTATAGAGTTAGTCTGTGAATTTGTCAAGGTCATTTGAATTCAAATCCTGCTTTCTTCCTGGCGCTCACAGCCTCTCCCTGTTTTGGGTCATCCACAGTTTCCACAGGAGTATACCATTGCTCAGGATTAAAGAAATATTGAGCCAAATTCAAGAAATAATCCTATAGCATCTCATTTGCAGTTTTGTCTTTTCCTGCCAGCAAAATGTGGATAGCTACCAAATGGCATTTTTTTTCAACTAACTGAATATCAATGACATGGAGAATGCTAGTACTGTGGTCATTTCATCTGGGTAAGTTAGTATTGAACCTCTAGTCTATATCCTCTTTCAGTCACTTGAGATTCTTTCAGTTCTGGCTTTAGATCAGATGGTCTTTGAATAAACTAACCTACTTACAAAGAATGACTGTTAAATAAATTAAACCAAAATAAATTAAGCTAATACAACTCCTAGAAAATCAAAATCAAAACACATCCTAGGAAAGAATGATGGAGCTTCATATTTTTGTATTTTCACTTCTAGTCAAGTGAAAATCAGAATGTTCCTTGAAAAAACGTGTATATGTATATTAAATTTAAAAGAGTATGGTTTAAAAACACACTAAATACCAGACACAGAGAAAATTATTAGATACGGAATACATTGATTATATTGTTATCGTACCCTAAAAGGGGATAGAGCAACATAGCCAGTTTGTTTAGGTAGTAATGGCAGTATGGAATTCAGAATGAACTGCAAAAATGCACCATAAAAATACGAGTTTAGTGTTTTTGTACTTGCACATTAACTGCTAATCAGTTGGTTAACACTGGAACTAAGCTATTTCCATTGCCTACACAATCCAATTTCACTGGGCCCTGCAGCATAAGCCTACCTGTAAATCACAGACAAAACTATGGAACTGTTGCCAAGCTTAGCAATCACAGAGACACTGGCCTGATCCTAGAGGCCAAAATACTTGCTGCTGCTATAAAGTCTATTTTAATCTATTATTAGTTCAGTCATATGCTTTCCTGCTGCTTCCAATTCTTCTTTATTTGTTTGTTTATATGAGTTAATTTGAGTTCTTCTAATGTTGAAATACTAACTCTGTATATAATGGCTGATAGTGCATTTTGTGTATCAACCATTAATCCAGTGGTCTGGACTTGCTAATTAAATCTATCTGCATTACTGCTCTTCTTAAGTTAGGAAGGCTCGTTATTAGTAAATCAACTGTGGCAATTCTAGTTTCTTCTTGCCATGGAGGTAGGCACGTCATTGCTATTTCCTTGGTCAAAGCAAGGCTTCCTTTCAAGTTTGACTTCTTGTAGTGGAAGCTACAAAGAATGGATTTATTTGTTCATGGGTTATGCTTATGGCCTTCATGATTCTGTTGTAATTCCTAAAGGAGACATTATATTTTATTTATTATTTTTCCTCTCCTTCCCTTCAGAAAATTTTCATTGGCTTCAGAGGGAGATCTTAATGCACTTACAATTTGTTCAGTTCTTAGCTGAAAGAGAAAGGGGGAACAAGAAGTTTTGCTGTTTGGTTTCCACATAATTTTTGCTTTGCCACTTATTTCTTTGTAAGCCTTTGTAATTCTTTACAACTCTTTTGAGCAGGAAGTGGCTGAAGGAGAAAAATATGATGGAGAAGACTTAAACAAACCTATTCATAGAATGAAAAGGGAAAGTAATACCTGTTTCAAGAGAGAAGAGAACCATACTGTGGAGATACCTCAGTCTTGTGGGTACATACATATGTGATCAGGATATCAGGAGATAGCTCTTGGGCACCAGCTGAACCCTTTGCCAAAATGAGGTCTTAATTCATGTGGGTATGTGTTTGAAAAGTAGTTTTCAACATAGAATTTTTTTTCAAAATGACATTAACCTTTGGAAAAACATGGCTTTGATTTTTAAGTTCAATGGTAGAAAAAAAATTCATTTAATATACTTGATTTTGAAGTTCCATTAACAAAATGTGATTTAAAAGTAAATTTCAAAAATACTGCATAGATGCATTCCTGTACTTTTTTGTTATTCTTTGAGTAAATGCAACTATGCTTCTAAATTTTGTATTTCACGATCTACTGAAACAACAAGTTTAAGATTTGTTCAAAGAAATAGGAAAAAATACTCACTTTGTTTCATTAAGAAGAAAATATCCAAAAATTTCCTCATATTTTTCACAATGATAATTTGCACTTACTTTTTCCACCTTATTTTTCATATTTTTATGAATCCATAGAATAATTATGTTTATTGTTACTCCAGTTGATTGGACAACTCCTTTAATACTTTTATTGAAGTGTAATGTGTGTAGAGAGTGAAAGCAGTTCAAATAAAATGACCAACAACTAGAAGGAATTCAAAGAGTAGAAGAAAAGCTATTTTGGAAAAAAAAAATCGTTATTGGCCATATTGGCATCACTTACTTATTTCTGTTTTAACATTTGAGCCTAATGTAAAATTCAAAGTAAAAGTGAGATAATTGAGGAAATAGAATTTAAATTAAAATTACAGAATTACCAGTTAGAAAAAATAGTTTATAAAATAAAGTTGCATTATGGTAGATCATTAAAAGCTTGCTTTTCAGGCAGATGAATAAAAACAATTCTCACTACAATCAGTGAAGAGCAGTGGGTGATTTGTGCCTCCAAAGATAACTCCTGCAGGCTAGATCAGATCTATGTTAATTGTTAGGATGAGAGAATTAGAAAAGGAAAAATATTCGGAGTTGGAAGAAGAAATGTTTACTCCAGAGGGCTGTACCAGTCTGCTGCTGTGTTTATCCCATCTACATATGATTTTATTGAAGGGAATCTCACAGTGAATATTTTCTATATCTTTTGTTTTAAAACATTTTTAAAAGGGATTTTGGAGCATGGCCTGAAATAGGGATTAGATTTTAAAGTATTTTCTGTATGGAACTGGGACTAGTTTAAATTTTCAGGCTGAGGATGTAAAAATTGCTTCTTTTTTGTTTGTTGAAAAAGCAGTTCAGTATGCTGGAACTGTTCCTTAGGGAGGAAAAAGAAGCAAGTGCAGACTCCTGGCTGGAGCCCAGCTGCCTGTTAGAGTTCCAGAGCATGTCCTGATTCACTTCTATTTGTTCTTCTCTCACTTGTTCATTCATATCCTTTCCACTGAATCATGAAACAAGAAACTGTGAAATCTTTGGGTCAGTGGATTTTGGTATACTCTTAGATCTCCAGGCATACTGTGATTGAATGTAGTTGACAGTGGGTTTAATGCCATGTTTCCTTAGAGCTTTTTTCTGATGTGGGCAGTATTAGGTGGCAGACTTTTTGTGTCTAGAAACACACTGAACTGAAATTCTGTCGATGATATTATCAAGTTTTTCCAAACTACTAGCACCATACAAGAAAGGATAAATAAACACTCCTACATACATTTAATAATGTATTTATAAACAAACTTTACAAAACAAATATTTTAAAATCTATTTTGTAAACTAAATTCTGATCCATTAATGCATAAAAAGATTAACTCAATTTTCATACAGCAAACTTGTTTATTTCTCATTTGTCTGTGACAGTAGTCTGCAGGATTTGGTCTGTTGCTGGTTGTGGTTTAATGAGGCATGGGCCTGTAGAACTTTGGATCTGTCTGAATCTAAAAAATAATTCCTTGGCATTATCACAAAAGTCTTGAATTTAGTATCTGAGTACATGTTTGAACAAGCAAGTAGGTTTGGTTAAATGAAAAAAGAATTTTCTTATTTTCCTGGTTACTAATGAAATAAATGCATAAATCTATAGAAAATACTAAGGAAATAGTATGTTCTTAAAATAGAAAGGAAGATAGGCGAAAAAGTCTGGATGGCTGGTATTTTGAGCCTTAGGTCTAATAGGTTTCCAAAGTCTGGTCATGCTTTCTTGAATTGTCATTCTGTTGGACTCTAGAAAATTTAGGAGCTAAGGACATGTGAGTATAAGGGAGAATGAAATAGTGTAATACTGCTTCTGCTTCCTGAAAACACATTGCATTTACAGTTACTTCATATCCAGTCTGCCTTAGAGGTCTGATTCATTGATATGAATGTCTAGCTTGGTGCCACTTACCACCTCTATCACTTTGTGGCTCCTAAGCAGAGGAGTTGCTCATGCAGCAGTTTTTGGGTCAGTGCAAGTTGAAGCCCAAATATTAAAGAATCAGCGCTCTTTGGCCTGACTATACCATGTTGTAAACTGCAGCTGTTACCTGCTGCCTCATAAACAGTTTTGCTTTTCCTGGTGTGGGTGTAGATATCTGTGAGGAGGCAGAAAGGTGGAGAGCTGAAGCAATGATCACTTCTCTCTGTCTCCAGGAAAGCTGCTCTTTTTCTTGCAGCAGAAGCTCTCAGTTCAGTCCCACATCCAGTTGGAAACCTTTGCTTGCTACTTAGATTTGCCAGTTGATTTTAAGACAATGTATTCACCATACACGTCCAATAATATGCACAGAGAAAGTCTGAAAGAATGTAGAAAGTAGCAAGTTTGCAGCCATAGAACAGACTTCCCTGGGTATTCCTCTGGTAGGTACTTAGTGCCAGGGCAGGGAATCACCTTTCCTCTCCTCTTCTACATCAGTTTAGCTCCCATATAATGTCTAAAATGTAGCTCACAGTGGCTTACCTAGCACTGATCTCATTAATTCAGGTCAGAGTTCAGAACAGTTTTCCAGGTTTGAATTTACACTTGTCTAAATCAGTTTTATTTTAGTCTGGTTCAAAGGCGTTGAAATCAAAATCGTCAGAAATTTCCAGAATATTTAGACTTTGTGTTTTTGTTTGGTTTTTGTTTGTTTGTTTGTTTGTTTTTTTGTTTTATTTTGTTTTGTGGGGGGTGGTGGGGAGTGGGGAGATGTTTGGTTTTTTTTTCCAGAGTGAGTGGGACAATTATAAGGAATTCCAAGTGCTCTTGGAGGGCTCTAGAGGTCTTTTGAGGAGTTCAAAGAATCCCTTGGGTGCTGAAATAAACTCTGGTTTTAGAAACTTTAGGGTGTTTAATTAGTGCTCCTTTCTTTGTTCCTGGTTTGCAACAAAGATTCTGTCAGCTTTGGGTTAAATTATTAATGAAAAGGGTGTGTCAATTAAACAACTTGCTTATTTCTAATTGGCAAAAGTACTCTAGCCCTCCCGAGACTTTTAGCCAAGCACAGCAATGTCTGCTAAGAGATACTCATGAGCTGGTGAGAGATGCCATAGAAAATATTAACACATCCAGGAAAATCAGCAATAGAAACAATCTTGTGCAGGGGAGGGAGACGAGACAAAACATGGATATTCATATTCTCAGGGATCTTCCTATTTTTTTAAATTATTTTTTCTTTTCTTTTTATTTCTTCACAGTATGCAATTTGCATGACTTACAGCTAAAACTCATTATTTGGTGGGGCATTTGCAAAGTCATTTGAAATTTTCAGGTTCTATTGCAGCATGCAAAAACCATATTCAGCTCTTAGTTTTGTCATTTTGGGGGTTTTTTTGCTTTGTTTGGTTTTGGTTTTGTTTTTTTTTTTAAATCTTTGCTTGTTCTAGATGTCATTGATTGAGGGAAAAGGAGAACAGCACCTGTATGGAAACAGCCCCTGAGAGGAATGCAGTGATTTCACACAGCAAATTTGCAGCATTGCCTCTTTTGAGGGGTTTTTTTTTGTGTTTATGGCCACTAAAGTATTAATGGAAAGCCCTACTGAAAATCCCCTCAATTTAGTTAGTGTCATGTGGGATAGCCAGCAGCTGGGTTGACAGAATGGCACTCAATCATTCTATCACAGTATGTTATGTCAGTATTAAAAAAAAAAAATAAAAATCACAGGATACAATAGTTTTTTGTCTACATTTCTTTGAAGAAAAAAGTTACCTTTTATCTGTCAGTGACATGGCCTATGCTACTACTTTCAAAACACAATAATTTACATATACTTTTTTTACATGCAAGTGTTTACTACAACATCAATACTGATACATTTATTATCTAGCTTATATAAATTGGTTGGAAAATCATATTTATAACAGTATTGAAGAATCCCATTTTTACAGCAGCATTTTATTGTATAATAAAGCAAATTGTAATGAATTAATGCAACACTAAAGTTCATAAGAATCCAATTTTAATTTGCTAATCTGTGCTGGCCATTTGCTATTTAACTAAGAAAATAACTAATTTTCATATGGATTAGGAAGACTTTATTTTATGAATTTAAGTAATTAATGTACCTTAATGGAAATGTGAGTACTGACAACTATACATTTTTCTTTTTTTGACAAGGCCTTGGAGAGATATAGGAATCAGGTGTGCATGTGTGTGTTTCTGTGTGTGTCATCCAGACATAGCTTTGAAATCCAGAGGTTAAAGAAAGACAGTAATTTTTACTCTGCCAGCTGCAAATCAGCTGAGGAAGAGGTTTTAAAAAAATGCTTTTTCTGTTAAACATCCAAGTAATCTCAGATTGGCCAGTATGTATTGCTTATCCAAGGGTGGAACACAAGTAATCAACACTTCTTGTTTTAGATTTGGAAAATATTTTAAGATTTAATTGTGAGAAGATGCTAATGGGTTTGTCTCATCTGTAATTTTCCACTACTCTCAGAAAGGTCAATAACTTTGTCTCCAATTCCTCATTATGTGCTGCAGAAGCATTTTTTAAAAGTAAGGAATTGTCTTGTCTCCCCTGTAGTAGTCCCAATATTTATATAATCATATGAGAAAATGGACGAAATAATCATTAGAAGAGCATTTTGTAACGAAGATTTGAGATATTATTGTTTGATTATACTAAAAAATTTGTTTTAGGTTATATATTTTTCTTATCCTATCCTGAAAGAAGATTTCATCAAGTGCTGTGTGGGTGATGATCTGGGTAGGAAAGTCAAAAAGTCTTGAAAATGAGGAGTAGAATATAGAGCAGTGCACACATTCAAGTGTCCTTATTCAGGAGGGGAAGTCAAAATGACTTTTGACTTCTTTGTTTGCTTCCTATGTTTGATTGAGTGAAATTTGAAAAAAATCATTTATTTACCTAGGACTATTTCCTTCTTAGTAAGAAACTTGAAATTGATTTTAACTTGACACATTTCTTCCCTGAAGTAATACAAAATCTTTGTCTAATAAATGTATACAGAGGCTTTGTGGCTCATCGGGGTGCCATGACATTCCAGTGTATTGATTCTGTGGTGTTAAAGGGTGACGTACTCAGTGTTAATGGGCCATCAGAGTGTTGGGATTTGAACTGTACACAGAAAGAAGCACTGACTTTCCTCTAACATGACAGACTTTCTAAGGCAGTAGGAGTAACGTTAGTCTTACATAGTTCCTCATGTATAAACTTCAAACATTAATAAGATTTTTTTATATTTAAATTAATAAAATCAGAAAATATTTAAAATTCTGAAAACAAAATTTAACATTTACTGGTTTTTAAGAGCCACCACCATTCTATATATTTTCATTTGTAAAATTTGTTTCCAGAGTTTAAAATTCACTCTTGAAAGAAACATTTTATTTTATACTGTGTTGGGGTTTTTTTGTTGTTTTGTTTTAATTTGTTTTCTTATATTATTTTTCTTCTACAAAATGTAATCTTTCTTAGGTAAAGATCTTAACATTTTTTAGTTTAGTTTTTAGTAGCCTACAAGATTTGTTTGCATTTCATGTAATGGCTGTTCTCTTTATATTAGGAGGCTAAAGACAACTAAATGTAAAGTTGTTCCAGTTTTATGTTATCCTGCAGGGCATCAAACACAGACCAAAAGGGCATGTGAACCACAGAGGGTTAGAACTGAGCATCTTCTGGTTTTCTTTCTTTCAGAGGAAATGTGGGATTTTTTTAGTTTTAATGACCTGGAGTGTTTTCTTTGGTAATGGCATGTTGATTATTTTTTTATTTTATAGTGTTGATTATAATTATTGTGAAAAAAAATAAAATCAGCTAAGTAAAAAAGATGAGCTAATTCTATCATCTTTGGAAATTAATCAGATTTATGGTTTAAAAGAGTCTATAGGACTTAAATTACAGATGTTTACATATTCATTCTGGTTTGTGTTTGAATACCAGTTGTCCTGCAAAGAAATGTAGAATGAATCTTATATGTTTGCTCTGTTTTCTAACATAAGTATTTTGCTTAAGCAGATTTGCTAGGAAGTGACAGCTCTGAAAAACTGGTCACAGTGACTGCTGGGAGTATTTCAGTTCCCAGCAATCTAAATAGTGCAGAAGGGAGAAGATTAAATATCACCATATTTTAAAGATGACAGACAGTTTTGTCAAAGATTGCTTTTTACTCTTAAAACAAATTGAGTAAATCAAGTAGATCTAAAGTATCTGCACTCACTGAAGATACAACAACTTTTTAGTTCCTTTTATTTTTTTCCTTCCCTTCTCTCTCTTTATAAGCATATGGTAGAACAATGACTTATGAAATGTAAACCACTCTGTGAATAGCATAATTCTTCTGGTTTAATTGTTATCTTTAGATAGTTTTGAATCATAACAGGCTTTCATGAAACATAGTTTCATACAGACAATTTATGTTAAATTCTGTGGATCACAAATCAGGAAAGTGATCTGGTCTGCTTGTTTCAATCATTTTGCGTATTAGCAAGTATCTATAAAGACAGGTTTTGTAAATATGGTCTTTAAAAAAGCAGAGGTGAAATGTTATTAAGCATGGCTCTTCACTTGAGCAGATACAAATGCTCATGATGAAATTCTTGTTCATCTTAGTGGCAGGGAGTCTGCCAGCGTCAGCGTCCAGCGTCTGCTTCTCACCTGCTACTTTTAAATGTGGTGTAAGACTTAGTGCAAGTGTATGTTCTCTTCACATTTAACTCAAAAGAAATAATTTGAAGAAAGACTTTACTAAGGTTTCAAGTTCTGTTGAGAGTGGAACTCACTATCCATAAAGTAAAAGCCCTGTGTGGTACCCGCAGTCTGTGCAGATACTGACAAGGAAACACCAGAGTTTGGGCTGCTGCTGTTTTCTTTGTGTTCTGCAATGAATTGATCTCATTGACAATCTACTCCAACACAGTAAGCTACTGTATTTTACTAAAACCTGTCAAGATATTTTTCTTCTTTTTCGTCCCTTCTACAATATTGCAAAATGAATTTGCATTATTTTAAATGTAGCAGATCCAAAGATCTACAGCCTTGGATTTCTCAAGTTCCTCCCTGATAAACAGAAGGGACTTAAGTATTTTTCCTCCTACGAAGCAGAGGGTTTTTAAAGACCTACACCATGTATTTGTTTTCTTCTAGGAAAGTTAGAAGTTGGAGTAAAGTATAAATGTTTTTTCCCCTCAGATACGTTACATGAAGTCTTTAAGAAAATGTTTTTGAAGGTCTCTCAATTTCTTGAAGAAGCTAAGCCATTATTTAGAAATATCTCAAAAAATACTGTTTGTGGGTATGCAAAGGAGGACTCAAGCTACAAGAAATAACTAAAAAAAAGGCATCAGGAAAAAGGTAATGCAAATTTTAGGATGAAATCAGCTCATGAGTTGTGCTACTTGAAGAAAGAGAGAGAGGCATTTCATTTGTAAAATGCTCTACAGTGATACAGAGAACCAATTAAAATATACACGAAGTATACTCTCATTTCTAATTTCTGTGGCATTCTTCCATTTGAAATAGAAACCCCCACAAACAAATATCTAGAATTGTAACCTATCAGTCTTGGCTGGTGTACTCTGCTTGCCAGCCAGGCTATGCACAGTTTGATTGGTGCACATGTGTCTCTTGAAACTTAATTGGAAAAATATCTTCTGTAGTTCATCCTCCCTCCAAGATACAGGGCAGCCATTTTAACATGTCTTACTCCTGAGTATTACAGCTGGTAATATTCTGAGATGGGGCAGCCATGTAAAAATAAACTGGACTATCCTTCTGTAACTTACATGGACAGAGAAAAACCTTGTCCCTCTGCATATTATATGTAATTTAATACAAAAGAAATGGAGACACACTTAAGGCTGATTTTGGGTCCTACTACAAAAATTTTGCTACTTCACTGGAAAAAGATTTTTTTTATTTTTTGATCAAGTACGAGAAAAAAGCCAACCCTAAATGCTAAATTAACCAGTTTATAGTGTTAATTTAGTACTCCCATTTTCAAATTTTGGCCATGAAGAATGTATGAGCAAAAGGATTAATAGTTACCTAAAATCTGTCTAAACAGTGCTATGTTTGAATCACCAGAGTGCAATCTAATGTGAGGAGATTCAACAGATCTTACAAATATTTGAATGCAACATATGTTGCTTTCCACTGTTCAAATATTTTACATGTGAACTCTTAGCATGACAGCCTAATTTTGGTATGTGACATTATTTCACATATATAACCCTTGTCAAATCTAGCTTAATTTTGGTCATTTTAGATTTAATTTAAAAGGATGTCTAAGAAAATAAAGGTCACATCATTACTTGCTTCTTTTTTATTATTTTTTTCTTTATTCTACATCATATATTAAAAATAAAAATTTATTTCTCAGTTTCCATTAACAAAAAGTGAATAGAGAAGAAAAAGCAATTATTTGCAAAATGTAAAAAAAAAATTATGGTAATTTGACAGGCTTTATTTAAACCAATCTACCATAGTGTACTCATAAGGCACACCATACTTCTTGATAAAGGACTTCAAATGTTGCAAGTGGTTTAGAAGCAAGTTTCCTTTGAAAAGGAAGACGTAGATACAAAAAAAACCTTCCTGTTTTGAACTTATTTTTAAGAAAGTGAATTGTTGACAATACAGTGAGGTTTATGGTATTGTTACAACAATTTAGTGTTTTGCATGCATATAGCAGATATTCTTTATAAACTTAGTTTATCATTCTCATGCTTCCATAGCATAAGTGATTATTTAGATAAATGTACAGACTAACCAAGAATTTGCATCTCTTAAATCCTTTTGATTGTAACTTGGAGGTACATTTAAGGGCTTATGGAAGCTTAATTTTGTGTTTTGTTTACTGAACAACACTCTCCTTTAATGTCATTTTTTGAATCTGTATTTTACATCTATGTTTTCTGTGATCTGTGCAAACATTGGGTTAAACCTATGCCTGTTGTGACATTTCTTTTCAAATGGTTGGTACGCTGGTTAAAAGTGCTTTCTTTTATCTTCTGACATTTTCTTCATAGTCTGCTTTTCTTTCTTTCTCTTTCTTTCTTTCTTTCTTTCGTTCTTTTGTTCTTTCGTTCTTTCGTTCTTTCTTTCGTTCTTTCTTTTCCAACTGAAACATCCCTACCAGGAGAGGTATTGCTGTGATCAGTGAGTTTTCTAGGTGAGACTGATATCTACTTGTACTGTGGAATTTGATATAAAGGCTGGTAGATCTATCATTTCCTGCCTAAGGATCCTGTATAAAACAGCTAAACCAACTTCCCTACATCTTTCACTCTTCCTGCTTTGCATAACTTTTTTTTTTTAGTTTTGGCTGCTGTGTAATTCTCTACCTTTAGAGCCTTACTGTGACTCTGGGATAATCTTTGTTGCCTGATGGATGGAGTTTTATTCACCCAAGAAGGAGCAGCAGGTCTCTGCTTCACATGTACATTAGTGCATTTTGACTAGGGAGGAGAATAAGTGCCTCCCTCAATCAAGGGCAGGCAGGGGGGGCTGAGGAGTGCTGGTGGGGCAAGAGAAGCCCCTGGAGTCTGTTGTACCTCAGGCAGAGTAGGAGTGTCTGTATTGAACAGGGATTACTGGCCCAGTGTCTCCAAAGGCCTGAAGCTTTCCTCTTATGCCCATAAGATGAAAAGTAAGACTTAGCAAAGTAAGTAATAAATGTATTAGCTTCCTATTTCTACCACATCACAGTGATCTGTTTTAAATATACCTATAAAGTATTTAATTTCCTGAATAATTCTTCTGCCTCTCATGAACATTTCACTAAAAGTCCTTTCTGGCCTTGTATGAGCAAGTGGAAACCTTAGTAAGCAACAAATTTAATTGACAGCTGCCATTCTGTGTAGATTATATATGAGGCAATGATTTTAAAAGCCTCCTTTAAAGCAACCAAATATTAATTCCTCTAAAAAATAAAATTATATTAAAAAAAAAAAGTCTTTTACCACAGCTTTTTTATACATTACACACTGAAGTCTTGCCATTCTTAATTTTCTTTCTGTCTTGGTGAGTACAGTATGATGGCTAGAGAAATTATAAATAAATATAATACTATGTTTGAAGTGACAAAGGATCATTAATAGAGAACATAGACATTTTGCCTCTAGGCAGATTAATTCTGGGACTTGGAAAAGTACGTCCCCTGTTCAATCAATACAGTTTATTCTCTTCAGCACTGGCCTTTAGTAGTAGGGGTAGACAATAACTTTATATACACTGACATATAGGAGGAAAATGGGGATTTTGATACAGAAATATTCTTCATACTTGTCTGTGAAGCAAAATAGCTCAAATTCCTTCTCAGAGTCTCAGCTGCATAGGTGTCTGTCCCATGTAGATGCATGAGAACATTTTTTTTAATGGAATAAATTACAAGATCAGGAAATTGCAATGAGTTGGAAAAGGAGGGAGACACAGAGTCAGATAATCAGAGAGATGCACATTGTAGGGGTGCAGTCAACATCAGGATAAAGTGCTGACAAATGTCAACTAAGATAGACATTAAAGGGATGATTAAAAGAGAACTTTATTAGAGCAAGGGAGAGAATCAGGATAATTATTACACTTAGAAGGGAAAGTGTATGTAGATGGGATAGAGATATACATAGGAGGCAAAAGCTGGAAGTGTCCAAGAGAAAAGCAAAACCAGGAGTCTGATGTATGTAAGTAAAGCAGGAGCAGATAGGAGTAATAACAGAATTCTAAATGATATAGAGCAATGCATGCCATGTCTTCTTTTAAATAAATCTGTTAGGAAAAAAAAGGCACTGTTTTGTTGGAGAATAGCAAATACAGTATTTATATTTAAGTAGTGGAAAAGATGGAAAAGAAGTGATAAAGGTCTAAAAGTGTGACCTCATCTTTTATCAAACAGTAGAGCAGAGTTTATGTGAAAAAAAATTAAGTTACTAACATAAAGATCGAGGGAAGATAGCACGAAAATTGAAAATGTCTTTACTGAAAAGAGTTCATACAAACCAATCTGATAACTTTCTTTGAAAAGATAACCAATTTTCTAGACAAAGAAAATTTAGTAATCTCTCTCCTTGGACTTCAGCAATCAGTTGATACTGTGCCACCTGGGAAATTATTTGTGCACCTGAGGAAGTTGGGTACTACTAAAGGAATCAGAAAATATGTAAGAAATTCACTTAAATGAGATGACAATTGGTTTTCTTGCAAAGGTAAGCATTATAAGAAGTTCTTATATTCTTGAGTTGAGTCAAGAATCAGTCTTAAGAACATTTTTGCTTTATATTTTAAAGAAAAATCAGTGTAAATGTAATTAGGAGACTTGGTTATGGAATAAATATGTTAAACATCATGAATTTGTGTGAGAATTAGATTGTATTAGATGAAGAACTAGAAAAAATTCTAGACTTAAGGAGTAAAAACAAGAACAAGTTGTAAATTCAGTTAGGAATTGATGATATGGGAACAGTAGAAAAGGAGAGGAATTTAATAAATTAGGCAAAAGTTACTAAGAGCACTAGTGACACAAATTCATTTTTACAATATAGGGCTGGATCAATTTAGGTACAGCTGTGAGAGAAACAGACATAATCAGATCATTTGAGAAGTCATTCATGAGACCTCCTCAGAAAAATTGTTCTGTTATTTTAGTCAATCATTTTCAGGAAGAATTAAGCTTACTTTTAAACATTCAGGGAAAAGCATAACATATTTAACATTATTGAACATAATAACCATGGAATATAGACTTAGCTGTGGAAGAGAAGGCTAAAAGGGCTTTGCTTATTCAGACTTAAGGCTCTGTGAGACGTGCTGTGGCAAGTTAAATTGGATGGCAGAAGTTGTTACTATCCTCAAGGCACAAATACTTGCAGCTCTTTTGAATCACTTTGTGAACCACCGTTTTGTATATTAGGGTAAACCAAAACTGGAATTCTTTTACTTTAATACACCCAGCTGAAGACTGCAACAGTACATGAGCTCTTTCATAGGCATGTCGTATAACCCTTCCCTGAAGGCTTTAGTGCCTGTCAGAAGGGTGGAGCAGATGGTAACTGCTACAGATTCCTGCTCTCTGGTTTTAGGCCACTGCTACACTTACCTCAGAGAATTTAGAAAGTAAGTGGGGAGAGGAGATGTGATTGATCTTCATAAATATATTGGGAATAAATATCATCAAAACTTATACAACTTACATTTTCATAACAGCAAATATGTATACTCATGTTCATATCAAATATTCATACCAGCAAATAGACACTATATGTTTAGTGCAGAAACTGAAAAAAAAATCAACTCTCTGAGGCTGAGGTAACATAAAAGTATCTTGATAGTTTTGAAATGTAACTTCATCCACTTTGGATAATAGAATTACAGGTATTTTCCTTCCAGTAAGTTTGTGTCTACCTAAGAAGAGGGAAAAAGAAAACAACAACAAAACCTGAGCCATGCTTTTAAGGACTTATTTCCATAATGATGGATTAAACTGTTGGTAGCATTATCTACACCAAGATCAAGCTAAGTTCTGTAAGCTGGTTAAGGAGCAGCACAAACTTCTCAGTGTGATGTTTGCAGCAACAGAGGCATCTAAGGATATCAGTAGTTGTGCTTCTGTTTTTCTGTGAACCGTTTTTTCTTGACATGGCAGTAGTGTTCACTTTTTAAGGACGTCCAGAGTCTCTGTGGCTTGATTGTAATAAATAACTTAAATAGGTATCATTCTTAGCGTTACAGTGCTTCTTAAAATGCAGTATATCAATAAGCAAGGTGAGTGAATTTTGATAAATGTTTTACACAAGTTGAATGCAAGCCATATGGAAGTTTGCATTACTGAGACTTTAGGTTTGCATTACTGAGCCATATGGGAGTTTGCATTACTGAGATTAATACTATGTTATTCCACTCTGTGCCTTCAAAATACTTTTACCAAGTTATACTTTTGAATATGGTCTACCTGACATAAGTCAATGCATATGTACTGAAGATAGAACAATGATATCGTTATAGTGGATTGTAATGAAGACAGTTCTGTGCCTCAGGAACAGCAAGTCATTCTAGTGAATAGTATTAAATAGGCTTTTTTTTTTTTAAAGATTGCACTGCTTCTGTGGGAGTAGATTAGAGAGTTAAATGGAATATATTTTATTTTGGTTTCCATTCCTACTTACTACTAATAGCAGGTATATGTTTACCATTCATTTACAACATTTGGGGGTTGTTTAGAAAGAACTGATTCCTAAACTTTTAAGTGGATGTGTTTTTTTTTTTCTTTTTAATTATAAATTATAAATTCTTTATTTTGTGGGGATGAATTAATAACTTTCAGGTCAATGCCAGGTTCATGTTTTTTCCATGTATAGCCACTGTCTTTGTGAGTCAGTAGACCTCTATGTTTAACATCAAGTCCTCTATGTTTAACATGGTCGATATATCACCATATTATTGCAAAGTGTGACTATGAAAATAACATAAGTGGTGGATTTTACAGATTCCTAAATGTTCAAAAGTCATTGATAAGCATAGCATGAGAAGGAAATCAATAAGCCAGGAAGTTTGTAAAGATAACAGATGATAGATGTTTATTTTATCAATTTTATGCTTGTAATGATGGGTTAATATGATAATTTTTCATTTGTTTATTTGTTTTTGTTTTGGTTTTTGTTTTTGTAAGAACTAAAAATATTAGTTTTGAAGGATTTGATTTACATAACATGCAGGACTCAGAAGTAGCCACAGAAAAAAATATGACAAATTTAATTTAAATGATGTTAGGTGATAATACCACCATGTTAAACTGTATACTAACTCAAGATGTGTTGCCCTTTAAACCTGTTTTCTTTAACTTTTCTTTTTTTTAAACTTTTATTTTCAGGATTATTAAATTTTTATATTCATTTAAACCATATCTATTACAGAAATTTTAGTTAGCAAAATCTATGCATCCCTTTGTGATCATGTGTAGAACTACCTATTACTTTCTTATTCAGAGTAAAACGGTTCATGAGTTCCATTTTGCCTATTTTTTGCCCTATATGTGGCCTTTACATGTGTATACAAATGGCAAAAAATAAAGATTGTGAATGTTTTATTTACTGATTAATTTTCTTTTGTTTATTTAAGAATATGAGGATTACCTTTCTTTATGCAACACGTACCTTCTAAGGAAATATATTCAGTACCCTTTCTGTAGTTCCCCATGTCCTATTTTGATTTCTGCCAAACATTTTCAACTGAAAATGAAGTTACATATGTATAAGAAGTTTAAAAATAGGTTGGAAGTATCTTGTGAAATGTAACCGGAAATCTATGGAGATATATTTTTATCTGGCATTTTCTGTAGTGGGCAAAAATGAGCATGTTGTTCCTGTCAGTTCCGTTTAAGAATGCTGCAGAAACTTGTAATCTGTCACATTTTTAGTCATCTGCACACGTCCGTCAGATGAATATATAATATATATTGCAAGCCTGACATATTTGCAGGCAGAGATGTAGCTCTAAGAATAAAGTAAAATGAGTGGCAACGCCCCCACAATAAAACTATACTTGCAGAAGTTAATAATTCCAAGTTTGCAGCAATATGTTATGGCTGGGATCACTATACTCTGTTAAAGTGAGTGGCTTCTCACTTATTTAATGAAAAATAATTACAATTAATAGCAAATATATATTACTGATACTAAAATGTCGCTTCCCAATGGCAATGAATATGTAAGTTAAGGAAAAAGGAGAAACAGAAATAAAGATCCATGAATAAATTTGGGGTTGTTTTTACAATAATTTTTATGTATTGCAGCATTGAAATTCTGGAAGCAATTTCCCATTGAAATATTCAGGCAAAAAGAATTGTGATCTGTCAAGAAATTATGTGAAATTTTGCCTATGATAAGCAAGTGTACTCAGTATGTAATAACAAACTTCCAGGCCTATATTTTGGTATTATGGACTGGATTAGTGGAGAGCTGCAAGCATCTTGCCTCATGACAACTGAAGTAGTGACTCTCAACTCTTCATTTAATTCTGGTGTATGTTCATTTTTGTGCAAGAAAATGGAAGGAGGAACAAGACCGTAGTATCAATTTCATGGAAATTTGCAAGATTCTTCAACTGCTGTAGAAAAATTGGGTAAACAGCCCCTAATGTAACAGAAATTTGGGTAGAAAATATAATATTTAAATTACTTTCTGTCAATGATTATGTATGGATGCATCTACTAATTACATAGAGCATGGCAATGTGATTTGGGCATGAATTTGTCTTCAGTCTATGTTTGGAGTTCTTCTGTACGTATTTCTGAGCATCACTGAGCATTTTGAAACACTGATTTGTTCCACCATTGTCTTTAGATTGTCATGTAGTGTGTAGCACTTGCAGTGCAGGTGCAAGGCCTTCCATCATTTTGCTCTCTAAACCTGCACAGGGTGATGCCTTGGAAGGCTGACCTGAAACAGAGACTGGACGGAGTTAGAGAATAAAGTAGGTATTTATTGAAAGGCCTCCAGGATCCACCTTGGGCAGGACAGGAGCCTGACCAAGGCTGAGCCCAGGGTGGACCAAGAATGGTCACAAAAAATGGCTGACCAGTCACAAGATGTTACATCTATATAAGTTTTGGGCCATTTGCATATTGGAGTTTAATTGTGCAATTATAGCTTCAGGTTGGGAGGTCCCATCCTTCTTGTTGTCTCTCTTCAGTCCACCATTGTTTATGCTTTTGGGCTGAAAGTTGTCCTTGGTCCCCAGCAGGAAAAGGATTTGTTTTGTCTGCCTACTCTGAAGAGAGCTCACTGGCACTTAATATGAGGCTCAGAACTACATCCCTGGGCAGCACAGAATTTGAAAATATGAAAACTAAAGCTTAAGGCATCAAGTGTGAGCCAAAGATTGTCAGACTTTGTTGCTCATTAGGATGTGATGCGAAGAGGCAGGTAATATAGACACACACACTTCGAAACTTCCACGATTGTCTGATATTTAATGATATAATGTATGGCGTCTGTGACAAAAAAAAATTCAACAATTTGTCTAGCATGTGCCAGGTAATTTGTTTTGCTTGTTTTAGCTTTTCTCTCATGATTTATGATTTGATTTGTTAACTGAAAAAAAAAACCAGTATCTCTCATACAGGAAAGCTCTAATTATAGAAGGTATATGTTACTTCTATGAACTTTTTCACCTCAGAAATATCTTATGAATGCACCAAATGCTTGCAATTCTGTTTATATTTTGGAGAAAGATATTTAAAATACACATCAACAGATCCTTGTTGATTGCATACTGGACAAGTCTACTGTCCCAGTGACTGTACTATCCTTAAAAAACCTTAATTTTTATATGAATTTGAATAACTAAGTTAGGAATTTTGAGGTACTTGATGAACTTAGATGAAAGGTACAGAGAGATCAATAAAAATAGGTAGGTAGGTAGGAAGGTAGATAGATGCATCACCTGTGTTTTTATTGAATGTTTTGGCCTATTTAGTGTTTTTGCTGTTTTGTCAAGTTAAGTCAGTGTAAATTCAACAAAGGCACTTGTAAATAATTTGGTTGATGATAAAGAATTTTACTGAGGTGTAAATATATTTCTTCTGCAACCAAAACATAGTGTTTTGCTTGCTTTTCCCAAATGGCTTCCTGTAAGAAGATCATATTTAGACTGAGGAGCAGACATTATTATTTGAGGACATTTGGGAATCTTTTATGGATTATGTTCATAGAGTAAAAGATGTTTTATAGAGGTGCTTGACATTGCTATATTACTTTTGTGTAATTTGTTTTTAAATTTACATATGTGTAATAGATTAGAAGAAATGATGCATTAAAATAAGGATGCAGTAGTCAGTAAAATAAATATAAATTATTAATAATTCAACAGTACTGGAAAAGCTGAAAACACTGATGAGTGCCAACAAAATGTGTTATGTAACCAACAATAACAGGTTAATACTTTTTGTGTGGATGACCCAATTTCAAGTGATATTTTAAGTGCCGTTTCTGAAGAACATATTAGACAGAAACCTTCACTGTTTGTCATTAGGTGTGCATGTCTCATTTAGTGTCTCATTTCCTTCACAAACATATTGATCAAAGTGATTCAAAAGAAGGTTCTCCCCTACTTTGTGTCCACCTTAGAACAAGATAGTTGATACTTGGCATTTTGAAGAATGTAGATGTTCATAGAATTGTAAATGTATACTGAATGTTAACCTTGCAATCTGACTTGCTCACTGCATTTTATCTGGTGGTTGAGTGACAGAGATGAAGGGAAAGAGGAGTTGCCTGTTTGTTGGCTTGTAAAATTCCTATTTCTTACTTCTTTCAACCCTCTGTACTGCACTATTTATCCCATCATTTAATGGAGAAGAGTTATGCTCATCACTGATACCTGAGACATCTATATTATTCTTTACTCCATCTGCAGTAACTCTGAGAAAGAAATGGAAGAATTTATAAATCACTCCAATTTGTCTATCATTTAAAACCAGACTCTTTCTGGGCATACTTAATTCCTTCTTTTTCTTAAGAAATACGAAACAGTATGTTTCTGTACATGTCTCTATGAAATAGACAGTTCTAACTGTCTTTGCTGCCAAAATAGTTATTCTATGGAATATGTTTGGACCTAAGGCAGAGAAGAGAAATTTTTTCCTCGCTAGTAAGATCCATGGTAGACGATTAAGTTAGCCAAACCCTACTCACATCCCAGTAAGCAGACATATATTTCTGTATTTTTTGTAGGTGGATACAGTGCAGACTACGCAGCACCCTGGCCACATTGAGGAATCATGTAAAATGAATATATATGCTCGTAAGTGAATTATTTATGAAATGACAGTCCAACTCTAAGGGACGTTGGATCATAAAATCTATGAACTCTCTTTACTCTTATGTTAAGACTGATTCCCAAGGGGCAGGGTTACTGCAGAACTAAGTGGACCTTTAAAGCCTTTATTAGAAAAAAACAAACAAAAATGATAAATCATGATAAAAACTGCTGAAAACAAGAGATTCAAATTACATTTTGGATGCATTTGGAGAGGTATTAATTGGAGTCAAGAATCCAACAGGAAAACAAATGGTACATGAGAAGGGCTTGGTAAGCAGAACTGATCGTAAGTGGAGGAAGAGGATCGAATACCATCTAATTCAGGAGTATGAATAGGATGCAAACACCATTTTCTTCTTTGTTCCATGGTTGAAAGGACTTTAATTTGATTAGATGATTTGTTGAATTAATAACTGGGAGATGAGTGTGGAAAAGGTTGAATTTTCTGTGTTTGAATCAATGAAGTATTTGTGGTTTGCTGAAATAAAGCAAAAAACAACCCTGATGATATGCTAAATAAACAAAGAAAAAGATGTACCTCAGGACTGAAATTCTGGGAATCCAGGAAGAGTTAGTATTTGAAAATCTTTGTCCTGCTTGGGTACATGAGGAAGACTGTGGAAGAGGATTCAAGTCAAGCAGGACTGGGTCCTTCAGATTTTGCTGAGAGAAATGGATCTACAAGGAAATTGAAGTAGATACAAAGAAGAAACCAAACATGCTAAATGACTATCAGCAAATAGGGAAATCAACAGTCACTCACATGCTACGCATACAGTTTGGTTGCTAAAGGCAACTGAATTTGCTTGTCTAGAGTGGTCTAGACTAGAATAATTGTATCAAGGATTGTACAACTGCCAGTATCAAAACCATACAGACAGAAAACCTCTGACAGTGCGATCACTACTAAGCTATGTTCATCACATAAAAACAAAGGCTGTAGTGCCAACTCCAATTATATATATATATATATACGCATATATGCACACACCAATTTTTATATATGTATTTTTATATTACTCTGTCTATCAGGTTATGATTTAGAGAAAGGCTGAATATTTTCTCCTAAATAATTTATTTAGTCATAGCCTTCATCATAAGAAGCAACAAAAGAGGATATTTGAATAATAATTTTCTAACAAGGTATTTTTCTTAGGAGTAAAGCATTACCTCAGGACATTGAAGTTTGTGATGTAAATCTGGTATAACTGTGTGAGAAAAGTACATTATATTTGTAACAAGACTGTGTATTGAGACTTGCCTTCATAGTATGGCTTTTCAAATGTATGAAAAAAAATGCTGAAAAAATTTTTTTCTTTCCTGATTGTTACACTTTTATGTTTGAATTAGCTCACCCTTTGTGCTTATCCCTTCAAAACTGATAGTCTGCCACTCTTCCATTTGGAGTAATTAGTTCTGAGTGGAGGAATTTATGATACAGTAGGGGCTTTGAACTCTTTATTGTACTGAGATATATTATCAAACTTCAAAGTCAGTAGGCTGCTACCATATTGATTGTGTTTTCTGTGAAAAAAATCAATGAGCAAAATTAAAATAAAAAAATCAATTCTTTCATTTTTGAATTGATTCAGGTTTTCTACATGTACATTGTTTATTTAAACTTGATTGCTATTCTGGAACTTTAGTAATTCTGCATAAAAGAAATTAATAAAATACACAAAGAAAAAAATTACAGTTAAGACATACAGGAATGAGAAAGAAAAAGATGCAAAAGAGATAACGAAAAGCATAGTTTTCTATTGGAATGCATTGTTTAGGAATATCAGAGAACTATAAAGATTGGTACCAACAGCTTTGTTAAAAAAAAATCAGCACACAGGTTCTTTCTTTTGCATTTTCTATCCCTTTTCTTTAATTCATTTGATGCTTAGAAATTCTGTATGAAATAACTGCAGCTGATGAACCATATTTTGTAAGTTCAGAACATGTGCAAATCTTACCTAAAGATGAGGAAAAGGGAAAGAAATACCAAAATATTTAAGATGTAACATTTTGCAGAAATAAATGCACTAAGTATGCAAATATATTTGTGAAATTTTCAGCCTTTTTCTGAATATAGACATTTTCTTAAAAAAAAAAAATAACCTGGAACATGTAAAGGCATTGTTAAGTACCTCTGATCAGATTCTTATCTCAAATATACCAATTTTATTTCAATAAAAATTTTCTTCAACTGGAAATGAAATCAAAATTGTGTCTTCTCTGTTCATTGCAATTTCATTCTTCTGTATTTAATTTTCTGGTCAGAAGCAATTGCAAAGAAAGAACCCTTAAAAAATGCATAACTACTGTGATTTTCAGATTTCAGAGAGTTTAGCAGTCAAGCAATTTGTATGGAATAAAAGCACTTTTATATTGCCTCCTGCTACAATATCAGTGGGGAAAAGGCAGCAAAACAGTGGGAGATGAAATGAAGAGTTTTTTCTTCTGTTACATTAACTTGCAAGGTCCTGGGAGCTTCAGAATTGCAAGCGGTAATATAGCTTTTATGAACTGTTTCTTTCCTCTTTGCCTCCTATGGCTACTTCATTGTTGGGTAGTGTCTTTTTTATGTCAGAATGAGGGAGTGAAAGATATTTGTGATAAGTGACACTCTATTTTCTATTTGCAGTTATCGTGCTTGGATGAGAGAAAAACATGTCCATCTGACTCTCATTTTCCTATCTTTTAAGAAGACGTTAATTTAAGCCTTTTAAAGCCAAATATGAATTATCTTACTCATAGGACCAGGCCAAACATTGAGATTTCTTGTATAAGAAATCTTTTTTCATTATCACTTTATTTTCAGTTGTTTCATACAAGAACACTAAAGAACAAGATATGCTGGTAGAAAACTATCAAGGCAGCTGTGATATGCAATTTTTTTGGTAATTAAAAAACAAGTTAGATAAATTATTAGTAGTAATATTGTATGAAGTGGCAGCCAGTGGGAAAGGGAGTTGTATGGCACAAGATCGCTTTTCCTCTTCTTAGTAGTTCTACTTCTGGTGAATGTGTACTGTCACAATTTGTAGAGGCACTCTCAATGATGCCAAACACAATTTTACGTATACATGGAGAAGTAAATGTGGTCTTTTCAGTAGTAGTCAGCTGGCTAAACTACCTATCAAACCTAGGCTAAAGGATTAAGTTAAGTAAACTTGCACCACCCAGATTACAATTTAGTCTCAGGGTGAGCAATAAAATTCAATTCGAGTAAATTGTTTTTGCAAAGGCTCATAAACAATTTGAAATCTTCACCTGAGACTTCACAAGCTTATAAAAAACTGTGTCTGCTCTTCATGCAAGCTTCATTTGGGCCCATACGCAGAGACTCTTGGATTCACTTACTCATTATTTAAAAAGTCTAGACAGTCCGTGCTTTAACCCATTACTCATTTTACTCTTTGAGAGTCGTTCAATAGACTGAATTTTTCTGTGCTAGTAAAAGATAGCTTTGTACTATCAAATACACTGCCTATATTTAAATTTCCAATGTATACTTAATTATGCATTCTTACAAACTCAGTATTATCTCCCTTTTCATTGGGGAAAAATTAAGCTATTGTGCTTGCAGACATTATATCTGACCTGTGACATTTCATTTAAGGAAAACTATAAATATGTGAAATGCTGTTCCATCTTCTATGTTGCTCTCAATATTTTACCAGAATCTACATTAAGAGCAAATATGATGAATGTGACAAATGTTTTAAATCCTTTCTGTCGGCATGAACATTCCCCAGATTTAATTGTTTAACATTAAGCTCTTAGTTTTTGTTGGAATGCATTCCTGAAATACCAAGAGGCCAAAACTGAAGTCTACTCTCCATCATACCCCAGTACATTACTATTTCAGCAGTGAGGTTTCCTTTGATCTGTAGTTCCTAGAAATGGCATCTAACACAGGAAACCAATTTGTTTCCCTTTCTAAGGAATTTATGGTGCTAATGAGGAAGAAAGGAAAAGATTTGTTATGACCCCTGGCAGTTACCACAGAGCCCTCAATATTCTTCAGTGATGGAATTCAAGAAGGGCATTAATGTTTCTACATTTAATTTAATTTTTTTTTTCCAAATCAGATTAGTTTTCACATTGAAACAGTCTTAGTCTAGCCCAGTAACATTATTTGGAATAGCATGTGCCAACCAAGCCAATTAAAACAAAAATCAATTTTTTATTATTTACACATATAAATACTATGGTTATATATAATCTATGAGAAATATGGCAGAGAAAAATGTTCTATGGGACTTTAATAAACCTGGTTATGCTGTATAGCTTATTTTATTAGGCTTAATTATCTGTTTATGTTACATTTTGCAGAGTTTTTTATTCAGGAAAGCAGGATTTTCAATTGGCTTTTGACACAAAATAACCTTTCTTTAAACTGTGAAACTGTGCAGACAATTGTTTTTGCATAAAAGGTATCACTTCTTGAATATTGTCTAGAGCAATTTTGTTTTAGAAAATGTGAGCAAAAGAGTGGTATATAAACTAATTAACCTCATAAGAAGTGTGGGCAGAGTTTGATATCATAAATGTCCATTGGCTTTTCCTTTTTACTCTTAGAAGAATGATCGTTTTCTTCTGCTATCCTGCTCTTTACTGTGAGAATGGTAAAAGCATACAGAGAGTAAAGATAACTCTAGCCAGTCTCAGCTTTTACCTCTAAGAAGGGAGTTAGCATGCAGCAAGTTACATAGGCATAATTTTAACAGGTGAATTATGATTATTGTAAAGTTTAGCATCTCATCTAAGCTGCATAGTGTCACAATCAGTAGGAAGTAGGCATATGTGGGCATCCTTTCATTCAGCCTAAGTTGTTTTTCTAATACCTATGATGAAACCTTTTTTGGTGTCTCTCTGAGAGTCTACAGAGAGACTTAATCTCAGAGGAATTTTATGTGTTCAGGCTCAAAACCTTCCTGCATCTAATGTCAGTTACCATGGAACACTTTTAAGCAGAAATGTCTCATCACACTTGGTTTGTTTTAGCATACATCTAATGATAGAAGACAGTTTGTATATTTGACTTTACTGACATCACGACACCATTTCTACGGAGGGGCGGAAAATCACTCTACCTGTTGAAGGGCTAGAAACCAGGAAATTCAGTCTCTGTTCCTAGATCTGCCACTAGTACCCACTTCTTTGGGGTCACATCTGTGAAAAGTGTAATTTTGATTATCTCAGTCAGAGAAAATTCTTTGACCATTTTGTTTTGTGAATTACTTACAAGGTGTAGTGATGAGATCCATAGAAATATCTTCAAAGAGTAATATGATGTAGAATTGCTTCAATGTCTCCCATTTCACTGAAGCTGGTAGGACTGATTTTCAGAGAAGATCCTTTTGTTGCTTAACAACTATGAACTGCCTCCTGGTCAAAATATTTGAAAGAAATATTAAATACATCACTATGTATATGGGACAGGTACATATGTACATATATTTTTCACTGCATTTTGTAAAAAAAAATGCTTTAGATTTAACCATGTTGTAAATAAGAAAAAGAAAAAACTACAGATTACATTTTTGTTTCCTAAAAAATCACGTTAAGCAAGCAAATGAAACCATATTTTTTCTTGGTTTTAAATATATATAGCACATCTGGTTTTGTGCAAGTATTTAATGACTGTGAAGTACATGTATATTGGTACGGTTAATGAGTAAAGTCTTGCAACAAATTGGAGAAAAGACATGGAAGTAACTAATTCAATAGTATTGTGAAACTATTGCTTATATACTCAATGCTGGTAGTGACACAACAATACATGAGCTTTGTCCTGAGAAACTTACATTATAAAGAGAAAACTTGACAAGCTGTGGGAGACCCAGTGTTTTTCTTGTTGCCTTCATCCTGCTTCCATCCCTCATTTTTAAATACTCCCCATGGAAGGCATTAAAAAGTTGTGAATTAAAGCTCCAGGGAGCCTGAAAGAAGCAGCTATAGGCAGTGTTGTGGAATAAAAAGGGTAGACATCCCGATGCAATTAGTCAGGTGTTTCCTATGCATGATAAAGGGTTTATAGTGCAAAGAAGCTCGTGAAACAAGAATGCAAATAGCCCAGTTACATGTGTCTGTAAAACTGATGGCATGTCCTGACACCATGTCATGCTCCCCTTGTGCTTCAGACGCTTAAAAGTATGTGAAGTCTGAGCGTCTTGTGGTGATAAGGAGTTGATAATTGCTGGTTACCTGTTAAGTTCCCTTTTTTAATCTTTCAGGGAAGATCCGTTTGAATATTATTATGAATCTGACCATAGCTCTTGAGCAAAGCTTATGCTTTTCTCACGTGCAGACATTGGATCATTCCCAAAGAACTTGAAATGTATGCAGGGAGCTAAATCCAATAAAACCTCTGAAAACAGCCTCTAGTTTTCCTTTATTTTTCTTGCATCGATGGTGTTGATTTCTGGCATTAATATTGAAATAATGAAAAGTTAAAAACATAGGGGCAGTACTAATAAACCGTTTTTAAATTTTAAATCTCCTATTTAAAAATTAAATTTAATTTTTAAATATAGCATCAGATTTTTAATATGACATAATTTCATTGTGTACTGTGTTGTAGAGCACTTCCATGCAGCCTTCTGCATTTTGCTTTTAATCACTCTCACTGAAATTAGAACTGCCAGTGAGCAGCACCAGACAGATTTTGATTTCACTTAAGGAGTTAATTTCTATAGGATAACATTTGAAAAATAGATAGTATTTTTATATATGTTTTTAGGGTGACTTTTAGATTAATTTTTTTGTACCTTTGATTGAGGTTGTGGCTTATTGTAATACATGTCAAGGTAAAAAGTGCTCTCAGAAAAATAGGATTTATGACTATGAGAGGTCAGACAGTAATGTCAGAATCTCTGCTTTACAGAATTCATTTTGTAAGTAATGATAGAAGATGATACATTAGCAAGTCTTGAAACAATGCAGAAGATTTTTTGCCATTTAGTCCATTAACTTTCTAAAATCCCCTTGATATTTTTTTTAGATATCTGCTTATATATGAAACTTAGAGGACATGTTTCTATCTTATTGTCTATTTCAGTAGCGACTTCTTTTATACCATGGGCTGCATTAATTTCAAATGAATAATCTGTTTACTACATAGAACTGGGAAGTGGGAATTGGGGATCTTGTTAATGCCACTGACCTACTATCCTGGGATGAAAGAAGCTACCTTAGATCCCTGTGTGCCTTGACTGTCAGGTGTATTAAATACATATAGAACAGCTTACATTACAAAACATGATAAGAATTGCTCGAGTAAACTCTATCCAAGATACACCAGTGTCAATGGGAATTTGCTGATTTATGCCCTAATATAAAATTTAGGGAAACTCTGCATCTGCACATGTGTGACGCAGTTCGTCACACACACACAAACACGCATTCACACTTTGATTAGAAGGCATGAACTAAGAACTCCGTTTATTTAAAAGTCTGAATCCATTATGTAGTATTTCTACAAAGGCCAGGGATTGTGGCAGAAGGTTGACACCTCTCCCCATCCCATTGGTCAAGACAACTGTCCATCAGCTGTCCATATCTCTAAGAACAGGAATGAAAACTGTCCTTGAAACTACAATAACTTGGCCAGTGTTTACAGACCAGAGCATGAGAAAGAACTCAAAACATGAAACTGTGAAACAGAAGAGAAGGCTGAAAAAAATCAGGGCGACACATGTACAGTGTTTTTCTAAGTTGAAGTTAAAAGATTAGAATCATAAGGTCTGGCATAAAAATTTCAGCTTTGCCATTGTCAAAATAATAATTTTTTCTCATATTAATATGATGGAGAAAAAATGCAAAGAATCATTCTTAAAATGTAGCCATATCATTTTTTTTCATAATTCACTGGAAATACACTAAAACATTTCTCTTATAGTAACTTGACTCTGCTGGATTTCTGGTATTCTGGCCATGCTGAACTGCACCAGGAGAGATTTATCATGACTATTATAGTTCATATAGGAAATAGTGTTGAATTTTCAAAAATCTTTCCTATTACTTACTCCAGTGATTACCTTTTTAAAACATTATGACCCTTAAGTGTAATTACAAGAAAGGTGGACAGATGGTTATCCACATCTTGCAATAACCAGTGTGAATTCAGCCAGGTGTCAGGTGGGAAGATTCTGGACATCTGTATCATCTCTCTGGCTTGTTCATCTGTCTCTCAGGGCCTGTACAGATGCATCAGCTACTTCTCTACATGTCATAACCAGGAAAATTAGACAATTGGAATTCTTGTCCCCAGACATGGATATCAATGCCTGGAACTTAAGACTGAATTCATAACTCGCTGAGTACACTTCATGATTTTTGAACACCAATAGACTTTATGTTGCACCTACCTAATAACTCAGTGTACATATTCAAACTATCATAACAAACTATCATATCGAACTGTCAGTACTGCATTTTAGGACAGAGTATAAATATGGAAAATCTCTATTTTTAGGAAAACGTAGAGTGAATAATGTTACCCGAAGAAGTACCACTGTTTTAAAAAATGGAAGATCAAATTATCACTAGATCTTTTGATACTTAGTTTCCAATCCATTGAAATTCTGCTGAAGAGATTTGTACTTTGTGTGGATGGAATGGCTGCCAATCATTCTTCGCTCATCTATTTTCTTATTCAAATTAATACTGGTAAGCTTGAAAAACCATAAGTAGCTTTAGCCACTCTGTAATCTGCTTTTAATAGGAATAGGAATGGAATATAGCCCATATGGTAACCTGGATGATTTATCTTGAATTATTTCTGGGATAAGATCAAATACATACCTGAGTTTTGGTTATATACCCAGTCTCTAATTATTTTCACTAAAAAATAAAATCTCCTTTAAATACACTTAGGCTGAGGCCATCTGTTAATTTCATAAACCCTAGAGCTTCATCCTAAGTTTTTGTACTGAATAAACCTTTTCTACACTATCTTACCATGGAGGTCATAACATCAGAGGAGGCAGTTGTGAAATGAGCTTGGAGTGTTGCATACTGGAGGGAAAGGATGACTTTTAAAAGACTTCTGACTCAAGAAAGTAAAAGGAAAATGTGAGTCAGTGATTTCAGGAGGGCTTGAATCAGGTAATGGTAAACTGTCAAATTGTCTGATGTTATATATGACTAGGTGAGGACAAACAGTATGCTACTTCATAGGAAAGACTTCTCCAAATAATGGTATCAACCTATAAAATACTTTGTATTTTTACTAAGTGATGGATTTCTGTTTATTGAAAGAGTAGGTGATTTCAGAGAGACAGAAAAAATGTGATTTAAAAAAATTCTAATATTAATCTAAATCTCCAAGGGTTTCAGACTTGTGTTTGAAACAATAGTCCGATGTTTTCCTGTTTCTGAAGTAGTCATCAAGAAGAATATACAGCAGAGAAATCATAATTTTGATTTCCCTTTATAATTATGGATCCATATCTGTATTACACTGTAGAGAGACTACTACAGCTGCTTAAAACGAAGCCTTGCTTCAGCAGTGAAAAGGTGGCACATCATGATTAAAGCTAGCAGCAAACATGCAAATCCTAAAACGATTTATCATCAGGGTGGTGTTGGGGCACTTCTAAAACAGAGGTTTCCAGTCAAGTTGTATGAAGTCTGCAGTGATACAAAGGAACATATTTCTGATTGCCAGAAGGTGCTGTGGGCTCAAAGTTTGCTTCTGCATTTCAATGGCAATACGAAATGCTGTGAAAATGCAGAATCTTAATATGTATAAAGGTTCCTCATTTTTTTTTTTCCGTACAGACCCCAGCCAGTTTAAAATGCAAGAAGAAATTACATTTTCCTTAAACTGTTTTATTGAAGTTGATTGATTTCCCAGAGAGATTGCTACCTGTCACTGGGAGCTGTTGCTGTGACAATTGTTTATTGTGGTGCAACAATAGCATCACATTCCTTAAAGTAATATGAGAGAATTGGATAACATAATGGACTTCCAGGGCCTTTGTGAAACACAATTTTTTTTTTGCTGATTTTGTATTAAATAAGTACCAGCCTGTGTTTGTGGGTTAATATATGCATACCATTTGGAATGTACTTAGTGACATTATGTAATTCACAGATGTTTTATTATTCATAGTACTGTGCATTCATAGCTCTCTGTAGTCACTATTGTGCAAAAAATCTAATGAGGGAGAGTCTGTGTGTGTTTTGCTGGTCCTTTAGTCTTTTTAAATTCTCATTCACTAAATTCACAAATGGATGTAGTACCCTTTCCTGCATTTTGACTCATAGAGTGGAAAGGATTAAAAATATGGATTTCTCATAATTTGTACATGATTATTTCCCATTGTAAAAATACAAGTTGGAGAAAAAAAAAAAAATCCCAAGATCTTATCTTTCCACTGTATTTGGATTGTGCTGTAATTTATCCCTTTGGAAGGAGGTGGTTAGTCTAAGATAAGGACTTTATATACACTTTCTATGGGAATAAATGAAATCACACTTTTACAGACAGAAGTGAACTAAAGAAAAATGAGAAAGCTCCTCTGTTTCTGTTGTTGTTGTCTTAAGTCATATTAAAAATGCTTTCTCCAGCTGGTTTACCAATTCACTTTCCTTGATTTCATCATCTTATCAGCACCAGACCACTAACTGATGAAAGACAGTGTAGTTAGTGATTGCAGCAGCATTAATAATTTTCTATTAATAAAAAAAATGTAGTATCTCAGTGCAGTAGTTCTATTGAAGAACTAATAAATCATAAGACTTAAATGATCTTCAAAAATCCTTACTGGAATCAGAATTTTAATTCAGAATTTTGATACTGTTTTTTAAAACCTCTTTCTTTGTTTTCTTATGAGTTATGCTTTTGATTTTTTTTTTTTCCTCTGTGACTAATGCATTCTTTATCACACATTTTTGAACCAGCTTTTATCTTTATTCCTGCTTGGCTGGACTTTTTGGACTGTATAACCATGAACCCTTTAATTGTTTTTTTCTATCACCATATTTTTCATTATTTTATTGCATGTCATATTAACATTGTAATTATTACCACGAAATGTAGTAATTCATTTGGCAAAAAATCATTCTCACTTAAACATTCAGTTCTTTAGATTTAGCTTGTGTGTTTTACATCCAGTGACAAGTTCTTGAGATAGTATTTTTTTTTTCCTGTTTCTCCATGGGGAATTATTCTTCCCTGGGAATGCTTTTGGTGAAAATTGGATTCCCCAGTGTTTAAGTTCCCTGGTGTACAGGTCTGTCATCTCTGACTACCTGACTTTGTGGAAAAGAGGGGTGTAGTCCTATGTAGTTTAACATAAGTCTGACTAATATCTTGCAGGAAAAACAAAGCAGTTTTTAATTTTCCAGCTTCTTTGTTGGGCTATTGATAGCCTTGCTTTTGCAGAGTCAGGGATCAGTATTAGGAAAGTAAATACACTGAATAAAAAATCTGACAATTTTGCAAATGCAGTACTTTTCCACTTTAAGTGTTTTGAAACTACGCTTTTGATTTATTTAATATTCAGTCATTCACTTTGAAGTTCTATTCATTTATATACCACTGCAGTAAATACACATGTAAAGCCCTTTAGAGCAAAACATAAATTTCAGTCAAAAAGCTGGTAAGGAGTGTTCTGACAAACCTAAGAAACACAAAGACTAAATGTAAAATCTGAGGCAGAGATGGAAAAGTTGAGCTTTCTGTCACATTTAAGAAGAGGTAGTGTAAGAGTGATTAGGAATGTGATTTTTTTTAATCACCTATGTGTAGTGAATTTTATTAATGTGAAATAAGCTCCTGAAAACATCCTTCATTCCGTGCTACTCTTCTGGCTCCTCATGACTGTTAGTGATTGGCATGCTGCAGGCTTCATTCTGCATGAAGTTAACAGTATTCCAACTTGGTTTTCAGAGCTGCGTCATCTTTGTAGTATTTTCTAATACAACTTAGATAATGAGATGGTTGGATCTAAAGCCCCACTTTGAAGTCTAGCAGTGGTCTCTGTTTATAATTTGTAGGATGTTCCTGCCTGCTGAACAGAAGGGGCAGAAAACATAAAGCATACACTGTTCATTTTGATTCAACTTGTAAAAATTATGGAATGTCAAATGAATGATGTTTTGACAAAATAGCTTACATAAGGTCCCCCAAATGGTGAAAAGGCCTTTTTTTGGAGCTCCAGTGGATATCTCAGACCCCCTCCTGCAATGCAATTAATTCTAATGATGTGCTCTACTTCAGTTTTTGTAGACTTTGTGAAGAGAAATGGGTTAAGATCTTTAAGGGTTTAATATCTAAACTTGGGAAGCAACTGAAAATATTTGATTAATTCTTGTTATACACAAGAAAATAATAATAATAATAAAAGATCTTTTCTTTGTGGACATTGGTATTTTCTAGCTGTTTAGTTCATTTTCCCTCATGTCAGAGTCGGAAACTAAATGGGTGTTGCTAATCTTACTCAGGCAGATTGAGACCATGTTCACCCTGTGCTAGGGCACCAAGTCACAGAGATCATATTACATACACAGGAGCAACTCAGGAGTTAGATTCTGTCTCTGGCTCTTTGTCGACACAATAGCAGTTTTAGATTTAGGTCTGATGAATATAAGTGGACAAGAATATGTATTCTACACAATGTATAAAGCAAAATGCCCGGGGCAAACTAGCTGCTGGGGTTTTTTTATGTGGAAGAAAATATAAAAAGCAGTTTGGTTTCATGTGGAATATAAAAAGCAGCAGTTAGCTTCTGACTATTTGTCCCTCTAGAGTTTCTTCTTCATTCACTAAGATCGCCTACTGGAGACAGTTTGGGATATTTCTGTTTCAGATATGTAGAGAACACTGCAAGGAAGGAACACAAAGAGAAGGATGAGACAGCTGATGTCTTGAAACAGGGCTGCTCTCTGTAATGCCAAAGGAAGATAGGTGGGAAAATACAAATGAACAAAGCTCAACACAGAGTTCTCTAAAAGGAATATTTTTTGTCTTTTGTAACTAGGTTCTAGTAACAGAATCACAGAATAGTTAGGGTTGTGAGTGAACTCTGGAGATCACAGCGTCACTTAGAGTAGGTTACATAGGAACTCATCCAGGTGGGTTTTGAATGTCTCAAGACTCCATGACCTCCCTGGGCAGCTGTTCCAGTGCTCTGCCACCCTCAGTGTAAAGCAGGTCTTCCTCCTGTTGAGATGAAAATTCTTATGTTTTATTATATGACCATTACTCCTTTTTCTTTCACTGGTACTACTGAAAGGAGTCTGGCACCATCCTCTTGATATCAGATTTTAAAATATTTGTATGTATTGATGAGGACCCCTCTCAGTCTTATCTTTTCTAGACTAAACATGCCCAGTTCCCTCAGTCTATCCTTGTAGGAGAAATGCTCCAGACCTCTCATCATCTTTGTGGCCTCTGCTGGACCCTTACCAGTAACAATTTTTCTTTCTTGGACTGTGGAAATCAGAATAGATCCCAGTACTTCAGCTGTAACCTGTAGGGCAGAGTAGACTGGGAGATTAATATCCCTGGGCCTGCTGGCCACACTTTTCCTGATGTACCCCAGGACTGGCCCTCCTGGCTGCAGTGGCATTACCAGGTCACCCTGACCTTGTCATCCCCCAAGACTCTCAGGTTCCTCTCTGCAGAGCTGCTCTTTAGTAGATGTCCCCTAACCTGTGCTGGCACTTGGAGCTATTCATCCCCACATTCAGGACCCTACACTTGCTTTTGTTGAACTTAATTTGATTTTTCTTTGCTCAGCTCTCCAGCCTTTCAAGGTCCTGCTGAAGAGCAGCACAGCCTTCAGGTGTATCAGCTACTCCCTCCCATTCTGTTCCATCAGCAAGCTTGCTTAGGCTACACTCTATTTAGTCCAGCTTGCTCATAAACGAGTTGAAAAAAGCTGGACACAGTACTGGTCCCTGGGGAACAAAACTAGTTATGGGTCTCCAGATGACTTCTACACTGATCATGGCCCTCTGGGCTCTGCCATTCAGCCAATAATACCACTTAAATGGAGGATGCTGAATGAAATTTATCTGATTTGAAATAAATAGATCCTTCATATAAATATTCGATTTACCTGCATGTTTGAGAGGAGAAGCTGGAAAGACCCTTTTCACTGGCACAAAACCAATCACAACACAATGAAGATTTAAAAACTAAGAACAAAATATTTTATTCACTTTTATGTAACACAATTTTTAATATAAGCTAATTTAAAAATCTAAGACAATAAATGCCCTGAAGTGAGGACAAAGCTATAATTCCTTGACTGCTCTTCACTGTAGATGCTACATATTGCAAGAGGACAATTTTGCTGTACTCTCAATTAAGGTGCTGGGATGAAGCCCGATACTTGAGTAGAATGAATAAGACATTGCTACATTTTGGTATAATACATTTATCCTTATACAGAAACAAAAACTTTAAGCAATTTATTTGTTTAGGGAGATGCTTGGGGAGATAAAATATTCTATAGATTTATGACTTGCCTAATGGACTCTTTCCATTTACTTAGTGTCCTCATTTTTCTGAGGCTAGAAACATTATTCTCTTCTCAATACTACCGAGGCACCAATCTCTAATGTGCTCATATTTTTAATCCTGGACTGCTTCTGGTCCTTAATCCATATAGAGACTTCATCCTCTTAACATGAAAGTTTTCCTCTTTGAGCAGTTCCTGTCTCAATAGAGCAGTTGGGTCTATTTTGTAAGAACTGTCTAAGAACTTTTGTCTATTTTTGTTTCCCCAAAAGGGCTAGGACATTTCTAAGTGTTCAGAGAAATACTAGGTATCCTTTATGGTTGTATCTTGTATCCCAGAGCTGCTGCTTTAGGTTTTAGGTGTTTTTTTTTTTTCCCCTTTCTGTTTTTGATGAAGGTTGTCTGCTGAAGCTCCTCAGGAAAGTACTACAAAACCCACCTACATTCAAAGAAAATCATAACTGTCATGGAATATGTATTTGGTTAAAATAAAAGAGCCATGCAATCAATGTACATAATTAAAACCTGCTTTTATTAATATTATGTTTATTATAACATTATTATTATTATTTACTATTAAATTATTTTATTAAATTATTATTAATAATATTTATAATTATAGTTTCAATGTTTTTCAGGCTAGTACTTAAAGTAGCAGAATGTAACTTAAAGGGTTTTTTATTGTCTTTCATGTCTATTGGGGGGATGAATTCCAGCCTATAAAATGAAACATAATATACAATGTGATGGATGAGGGATAAGGGGATGAATCCCCTTTAGTGTACCCTTAGATATAAGAAAACAGCAGAAAAGAACTAAAAAGGACTTGGTTTACATGAACTAGGTGTAAGAAAATTAAAACTCGTCAATGCACATTCTGCAGATGTTTCATATTTAATTCCAACAGTGTTTGTTATGTCTGTGATTTCTACCTACAAGACAAAAATAAAGCGGCTGTTGTAATTGTTACGAATAATTTACCTTTTTATTTGAAAAGCACTGATATTTGTTCTCTAGGAAAAAGAAATGGAAAAAATGTACTTTGAAAGAAATGGTAAGCAGAATACTTTCATAGTCCTTATGATGAAATACTCCTCGTTTGTTGCCCATATGACAGCTCTGGCAACATTATAAATCTTTCTAACCTTCTTCTTCCAATTTAGCTGTACTCGTGAGGATATATGTTGAGGGCATCTTAAGCATAAAGAAAACAAACACGCTATGATATAAAACAATTATGACAGCTAGCATTTTTAACCTGTGTGGATTTGGAAAGGATTTATACTGTAAATCAAAGGGTAATTTCTTTGTGCCTCTCTGCTGTTTAAGAAATTCACCTATGTTTAAGAACTTCACCTATGTTTCTCAGTGCCAAGATTATTCTATTCTGTTTCTCAACTTTTATATTCTAGAAATATGTGGATAAGTTGGTTATTTAGGAAATTAAAATATTGTCCATGTTGGCACACATAGGCTATCAAAGTATTTGGCAATGAGATCTATGGCTAATGTAATGATACAGAAGAATCTCAGTCTCATCACTCTCATCATGGAGCATCAGGGAAATAGCTAAGCCATGGAAATAGCAAATAAGCTCCTGGCAGCCAGGAGTAGTCACTCTTTCTTGGCATTAAAGTGCAGCCACAGTGGTGAACCTGTAAGGATGTTTAAATCATCCTTTATGACCTGATGCTGGACTTACAGAAATTAGGAGGTTTTTTTGGTTGTAGGAGGCAAATAAACCTTTAAATAGATACAGGAACAAAGTGAAATAGAACATGAAGTGACGAAAGAAACTGTTCTTCACTCCCCATGATGAGGCAAAAGAAAGAAATAAATGCATCAATGAATAAGTTAATAAAAGTGTATAATGTGACAAAAAAAGAATATTTTTCTTATATAGTATTTAAATGACTTTGCAAAAGAAAAAAGTCACATTAACTGGTAATGAAATGGGACAAGGGCAGTCCTATTGTCATAGCACACTATCATCCCCTTTCAGTTTTTAGTTTATTGCTTGCTGTTCAGGATTTGTTTGCTTTTAATTTTAAAATTAAATTAATGGGTAACAGTAAAAAAATTAGATGTTATTTTTGGTCAGAATAATAAAATTGAAGTTTTATTCAATTTTATAATTGAAACAGCCTCCTATATGATGATGCAAGCACAAATCAAGGAACAGAAGAAGGCTTCAAAGGGTCTGTTACTCATGGAGCAAAGGAAGTAGTGTATTTGTTGATGCTTCTCCTTAGCTCACAGAAACCCTTCTGTATATATACCTCATAATTAGGGCTTCATGTGCCCGTGGGGAGGGTACACAGCCAGGGAGCAGCCTTTATGCACAGCATGCTATCCTAGCAACCTGATAGATTTCCAGCAGAAATTTGTGTGGGAGTTAATGCTGATCTTTGCAGAGTTAACCCATTTTTGGAGAGAGAAGTATGCACAGCTGTTATGGACTAGTCAGGACAGTTTGCCTTCTGAAATCTATAGGAAAAGAACTTGGCCAGTATGTTCAAATTTGGATATGTACCTAGAATTTCCCCGCTCTTCTACCAAATCCTTTTGTAAAGAGTAATGTGGCACCAGCCACATGGGATGATGCTCACTGTGCTCTTGACATCTCTTAGGTTTGGCATTTGTCACCTAAGCATGATATGAGTTTTGAGTCTGTATTTTGCTCAGTTATACCAGAATAGCCCTTTAAAAAGTGAAATTACCATCTGAAGGTGAGCTCTGATGGTCCTAGCCAGAGCCCTGAGTCTAATGTATGAGAAAATGTAAATGAATTCACAAGTGAGTGAGAAAGGGATCAGGAGAGGAATTGTGTTTCACTGAGAACTCCAGCATCAATAGATCTTTGGGACCAGAATATTTATATCTCTTGTCCTTTCACTTTCCTCAGGTCAGAGCTAGAAAAACATTACTACTACAGAGTGAATAATATATATGTGTCTCGTGACTGTGTTAATCTCATTCTGTATTTTAAGAGCATAGACAAGAATATCCTTTTTGGGTGTGCAGAGGGTGGGAAATTGCCTAGTGGTCGAGTGTGAAATAGTAAGGCTGTGGAAGAGACAGATTTCTGAATATCTGACAGGTTGTAGGGACTATTTGCAGCTTGTATAATTGCATTTTAGACCATTGGAAGAAGAGTTATGTGCACAATTTCTGCTGTGTTCCGTCACTGGAGGAAAACTTCATAGCATCACAGTCTACCAAATCATCTGATATCCTCATTACTCAGCAGAAAAAAAAAAAAAGATCTGAGTGATAGGAAGAGTATGTTTGCTAAAAGTCTCAATGACATTAAGCTGTAAAAATTCTGATTTTAGCTGTCAATTTTATTGTTAGGGTAATGAAGAGACTTTTACCTTTCATACTCAGATGCAAAGCTGAGAGTCACATACAACAGGGAGCTAAGACTCCAGCTTTACTGAACTTCAGTGGGTTTATCAGAAGTAACATCGAGCCTCTCACTGAAAGTTTCGTCTTTCTTTTTCTTAGCACATAAAATCTTAAAATGCTGTCAGTGCATTCCTATTAGGACTGCCAAATGGTTTCCTTGGATTTACTAATGTAAGTAAAAATTGTTAAAGAAAATTTGACCTTATATCCTGTGGTATTTTTACTGAGAAAATTTGAAATTGGTTTATACATTAGGCTTTCTTGAGGTTCCAAACCCTGTTTGTCTGGTAATTGACTTCCTAGTATTAGTTAAAATATCAAGGCAGAATAGTAAAACCTGAACAGGTGAAAGGAAGTAGACTGAAAGAAGTTTTCTGTACATCTTCCTCATGTCCTTGATATACCCACCTTTTCCCCTCACACAAGAATTACACAGATGTCCACATAACTGATGTGTAAAGAACTGCTTGTTTGGCCAAAACTAAAATGAAGCAGAAAATGAACCTTGTGATGTAGCAGCCTGCCACAATGCATGTCCATTGTGCTTGGAGAAGTCAAAGGTATTCTGTCTCTTATGCTGCACAGGAAAAGAGGTAGTTCTATATCACTTTAAGCCAAGAATGTTGTAAGCAACACAGTAGAATTTCAGTTGTTTTATAGTATATTAACCACAATTTTATTTTACCCACATGGAAGTGTAGGATTGGTTTGAACTATTACAATCAGTTTTATAGATAAATACATCTCTTTTTTATTATCTAGTTTCCGTATCAGTCTTCCTATGCACTTTGAAAATTTATATTGATACCCTTGAACACTACTATATATTTTCATCATTTTCCACAATAAAATCAATAGCTTTACTGAAATCCCTGCTAGAACTGAAGAACCAATCGCCAGAATAGCAAGAAGGAAGGCTTTGCAAGGTTTTCTGAAGATGTCTGTCTGGATTTGCTGGATTTATTGTGAAGTATTATTTGTAGAATTCATAAAAAATATCACTTGGACCACGCTACAAAGGATCCATGACGTTGCATTTTTATTTTGCACCTTAAATACTTAAAAGTAGAATTCAAAGTGGTATTTTTATCTTCTAAATTTGAAACGTCCATGAATAGATTGAAAATGGATTTTATACTAGCAGAGGGAGGCCTTTTGTGTGGTATTCATCAGTTGCTGTTCTTGTTCAAAACACTAATGAATAAGAAAGTAATCATTATAATTTAGACTGGTTCTTGCTCCTTGAAAACAACACATTAAAATAAAAACTCTTCATCTCACACCTGGATAAGTTCACCAGGCAGTTAAATATGAAAAATTCAATTGATCTTTTTTCTTTTCATCATGATTTATACAATTGTTTAAATTAATTTCCTTTTTTTTTTTCAAAATTAGGACAGGTATGTTAATAATATAAAATTAATTCTATATGTTTCTGAATTGTACACCTATATGTTTGTTCACATTAGGCCTAAAGTCTTTCATGCCCACAGTAATTAATATATACAAAGAGAAAAATTTACTATTTGGTAAAGAGGGTCTAGCAGCCCAAAATCCCTTCTGGGTCAAAATTTATGCTGGTATGATACCAGAATATAACATACATTTTACGACCCCAGTCTGAATTATTCCTCATATATTCTGTCATTACAGCCAAATTTTCACCAGAGTTATTCCATTTCTCATATATACCTTTAGGAAAGACTGTTTTACCTCTTTCCCAGTTCATAATATCTTAGAAATTGATTTCTGAGTCCAAACTTTGACAAAAGCTTTCTGTATTTTACAAACACCAGTAATAATCACTAAAATTCAATAATTACCACTGTGGAAATGGCAGCTGGATGCTCATGCTTTTCCACTGACTCCACTTCAAATTCCAAATATTTTAAAAGCTTTTCAAACATTCATCTATCTTCATTTGCTTTGCTTCTCATCCAGTTCCTCCACCACCTGCCCCATCCTTCCTACAGAGTCATGCCTGCTGGTGTGAAAATATGTTCTTTTGCATAGTTCTGTGAAGCAGCCTACTTGCATTTTTCCTTCTGATCTAGCCGTAATTGCCTTTCTAAACTTAAAAAAAATTGCATTTTTTTCCCCTTGGTCTTTTCTTGATGCAGACTTGTTTTCTGTAATGCTGTTACAAGGGTATGTTGCAATGCACATACTCCTGTCTGCTTTCTTTTGTAATATATATATATTTCTAATGGTGCAGAAAATATATGTGTTACAAACTGGACAACCTTTGTTTTGACTGTTTTTGTGTATTCTAGTATGGCTGGACTTGCTTCAGTGTTTAGTAAATACTTACAATGCTATCTGTTCTTCTATTCTGCATGGATATAGGAATTTGCATGACAGAGTATGTACCATATTTTGGCATGAGTGTGTCCACTGTGGAAGCAGTGCTATGTGTGCTTTTACCTTTGTTCATATCTTTTCAAACTTAGTTTCATAAGTGAATATTGCAACAGGAGAAGTGATAATGGTATAGAGTTTGAGAGCATTTTAGGACACTAAATCACTGAACCACTTCAGCCAAGGCTCCTGATGCAGTCTAACAAAATTCACGATTCTGCCCCCTACTTTGCTCTGGTGAAACCTCACCTGGAGTACGGAATCCAGCTCTGAGGTCCCCAGTACTGGAAGGACATTAAACTGTTGGATCGAGTCCAAAGAAGGGCCACAAAGTTGATCAGAGATTAGAATGAAGTGGTAACTTTGCCTACAACATGATTCTGTGGACAGAAGAACAGGAATAAAAGCATTTAAGATGTATCCAATTTGTTTTTTCAATTGTATTTAGCTAGTAAAATTTTCATCATACATATATGAGCATTGTGAAAGAACCACAAATACCTTTTCAGTACTTTCTTGACAGGCATTTGCAGCAAACTTGTCAGGTTTCCTGTAGGACCTGTTTTCTCTAAAATTGGTGTGTCGCTTCACTCTATTGCAGAGACTTTTTCAGAGTGGCAATATCCTTCTCCTTGCCCATACCTACTTTTGTTCAAATGATGCCCTACACATTTCATTTTACAAAGAATGGACATCAGAGTATCCCTGTCGTTAGACATTTGAAATTCTTCATGCAATCTGTGCTATGAACCAACATACTGTGAACTGCAGGGATCGCCCTGTTGTGCTTCTTTCAGCTGGTGGCATACTTCCCTGTTGTTAGGAAGGCTGACAGTTCTTGCCCTAAATCAAGACTTGTTCTGCTGCTGAACAATGACACCGTGCAGTACTTGGGATGTTTGGCTCTCCTAGAACTGATGTAATCCTTTCTGTGACAGGTTATGTAAATACAGTTGGCTTCTGTTGCTTTTTCAGGAGTTACAAAAACCATAGTTCTTTTATAAAAGTTAATATTGTTTGTAGTTAGTTCTGACTTTCTGTTATTTATTTTTCCCCCTAGTTGCATTACAGTCTGTCACTGTGTGAGCGTTTGTTGAGAATATGGATCTTATTGTCAGGTGTAGTTTCTATCCTGTATACCATCAATATAAAATGCACTATTTTTTCAGCATGTTATGGGATTTTCAGGATAGAAAGGGACTGTGCTTACTGGTATTTTTTTCATATGACAAAGTACCATGATGATGCTCCTAATTATTTCAGAATGTTTCAATAAAAATATTCATATATAATATTATAAAACACATAATTAAGGTTCTTTAAAATAATTTTCTGTGTGAAGATTTCTATAATACTCTGAAGTATTATAAGCTTTTCATACTATATTTATTCTCGGGTTTTCATATACGTTTAAGTCTCTTAAGTATTAAGTATTGCCGATGTTGTATATACATCTGATCGATAATACTTCTGCTGACACCAAGATGAGATGTAGAATCTTTTCCTTAAGAGTCTATAAAGAGAGAACACACGGACAGCTGTTGTTAGATAATGTGATCTTTACTGACTTTAGGCTGACATATAGATCTACATAGAGAGGAACAGGCCTGTAAAATAAGCTGTGTCCAGGAAAACAAAATTGTAGTTTATGGTTTTTTTACCGTGTTATTATTTCTAATGTACTTTGCTTACCAATCTGAGACAATCACTGCTCTTCTCAGTAATGAGTAATTGCAAGAAAAATTTAAAAACTGAAAGAGCTAGTTATGGTACTTAATTTGGGATTGAGATAATCCAAGATAAAAAAACTAATTAGATTTTAAAAAAAAGTAAAACAAG
>WBMY01017195.1:310635-378453 GCA_013397315.1 Donacobius atricapilla
TTTCAATAAAAATATTCATATATAATATTATAAAACACATAATTAAGGTTCTTTAAAATAATTTTCTGTGTGAAGATTTCTATAATACTCTGAAGTATTATAAGCTTTTCATACTATATTTATTCTCGGGTTTTCATATACGTTTAAGTCTCTTAAGTATTAAGTATTGCCGATGTTGTATATACATCTGATTGATAATACTTCTGCTGGCACCAAGATGAGATGTAGAATCTTTTCCTTAAGAGTCTATAAAGAGAGAACACACGGACAGCTGTTGTTAGATAATGTGATCTTTACTGACTTTAGGCTGACATATAGATCTACATAGAGAGGAACAGGCCTGTAAAATAAGCTGTGTCCAGGAAAACAAAATTGTAGTTTATGGTTTTTTTACCGTGTTATTATTTCTAATGTACTTTGCTTACCAATCTGAGACAATCACTGCTCTTCTCAGTAATGAGTAATTGCAAGAAAAATTTAAAAACTGAAAGAGCTAGTTATGGTACTTAATTTGGGATTGAGATAATCCAAGATAAAAAAACTAATTAGATTTTAAAAAAAAGTAAAACAAGGGTTTTTTTTTTTAAAAAAAAAACACCTTTCATTGAAAGCAATAAACTATAGCTGTGTCACCATAAAGTTCTCATTTGGTCCTTTGAATTTATGTCTTTTCCATTGACTTGACTTCAGCAGTATGAGACCCACTTTCTTCCTTAAAGAAAGTGGCATTAAAGCCCATTTTCTGCTTTATCAGATCCTTACCTTCTTGGATATACCATTATATGTTTAAATCCATGTATAACTCAATTGGCTTCCACGTGGCTGTTCATGTTCTGTGAATTTAGTATATGTGCAATACTGGGTCCCTGTTACTTGCTTTAATAGAATTTTCATGTATTAACAAGGAGATGATTTACCTGATTTCTCAAATGTAGTAAATTTTCCTATACAAAATTATCCTAACTGCTCTAAATTTAATCATACTTTTGATTAGGAAGTGAAAAAGATGTTAATAAGTAATAAATTAAGAGTGCAAGGTTCACAAAAGCAAGAAAAATAATGAAAACTAATTGCAGTGTTGTGAAAGCAGAAAACCTGCTTTACATTGATAAGTATATCCTGCAATGTAAATTATTTTGCCTTGTAAGCATTAAGTAAATGTTGGGTGAGGAACATTTTTTTCAATGGGGATGACATTAAAATATGAATTCATTTAAAATATTACTTGTCTAAAATACAATTGATTTTTTTCCATCAAATGACAAGGGAAAATCTTCCAGATCTTCTAAAGAATATAACCTGCAGACTGACCTGACAGGATAACCACGTATATTTCAGTACTGGTCAGAGATGTAATAGACATGCAGATATTATATGAAAGTATAAACTATGATGCTTAATGAGGTATTAAGGCACACCTTGATTTTGAGGAAATCACAAATCATTGAAATGTTGCAGAGGATTCAACAACGAAAGATTCAATTATTTATTCTACATATACTGAGAATATATTTTTTTGAGTATATGTTTATCCTCTTGCAGCTTTCTCTTCCTCTGTAACTTGAAGAAAAGAAAATCTTACAGAACTAGTTCTTGCTTCCTGCTCATTAAATGTCTTTTAATTTATCTTATACTTCACTTCATGGTTTATGTTTGAAATGCAGTTGAATTTTCATCTAATCTGTCCCTTCTTCACTGATTAATAATAATAATAATAATAACAATAATAATAATAATAATAATTTACCTTTTCTACAGTATCTTTTGACCAGCTAAGATTTCCACTTTTTCATTTCTGGGCTTTTATTTGAAAACAGGAACCTTGCAGTTGATTATCTTTACCATAGTAGAAATGGTTGTGGTTTGTTTTTGGTTCCTTTTTTTTCTTTTTTTCCAATATGAGGGTGAGGCATGTTTTCAATATATAAAATTTGTTTTCAAAATGTATGAAATGTATGTGTATACTAAAAATTATTGGAATATATACTGTTTATGAAGAACTTCTGTAAAATATATAATACATATATTTCAGTAAACTTAAAAAAAATTAGATATGGATTCCTATTTTCCTAGGAATTTTGTTGTTGCTTTCTTTCCAGAAAACTAATAAAAAATGTTTTTAAAGTATGAAAACTGAAACTAAAAAAATTTACATGAAGTCAAAATAAAGTACTTTCAGAACATATTTATGAAACTACATACCCATATAATAAGTATACTTAAGAATCACTATGAATAAGTAAGAAATATGAACGTATTCAACAGCAATTTTTTAGTCATTTTGTATCTTCTTTCTCATTACGTTTTAAATTATTTTTTACCTTTCTTTCCTTGTCTTGTATTCTACATTTTTAAAATCTTCAACACATGTCATATTTACTTGACTTTCAAGGAGCAGTTTCAACAACCTCTTTTGACATCTTTTAATAGGATTTCAGCAAAAACCTTTTGAATATAGAGGATGTTTTGGGGGTGTGGAAGGTATTTTAAATAAATAGCTACATAGGTTTAATTTTCATCTTCTCAAGTGGGTGAGATAATATTCCCTAGTTAGTATGCAGATTTCTAGCTGTCAGGATTCTTCTAACAGATAAACAAACATGAATCCTAAATACCTGATATGCCACTCATATGTGCAAATGGAATTATTACAAAGCTAAATAGATTTAAATAAGAAAGCAAGATTTAATATAAGATTAAAATAAGATTTATGTAGATTTTAATAATAAAATATAATATTTAAATAATGAATTGAGAGCCTTTTTCAATGTTACTAAATCATGTACACACTGTTGTACTTTGTCTTCATGGTAGCAGATGTAGCCAAAATAGTCAAAACAAGAAATATCTTTTACTTACAGATGTACACAGCTGAAGAGAGTTTTATAAAGCATACTATTCCAAGAGAACATTAGTTTATATTCAACAGATACATGAATTATAGGAATTACAACAGTACAATTTGTCAATCTACATTTTCACGTACAAATTTCGAACAGATTTTAAAACCTGTGTTTAAATCCCTGTTACTTCCCTATCCTGGCTAATTCTTTCATTCAGTGTAAAATTCAATGAGCTCAGTTTCACCATTTTTCTTGATTCAGAAATATTCAGTCACAGACCAGCAGCTATTATTGTAGGCATATTAAAACCAAGTGTCATGTGGGTAATGAAGACATTTGACACTGAGAAATAAGGACCATAACTTGATATCTTTTTCTAATACATTTCTCATTAAAACATGATATGGATTAGAAAAATCAGAAGATCCAGAACATTAAACAAACATTTTAAGACAATTTATTCTAGTTTCCTAATAGTTGGGGGTTTTTTTGCCCCCGGCAGTGTAGCTTGTGGTAACCTTAAAACAGGCATTCTTTATGTTCCATAAATGAGTGCAGAGGTCTTTCTTGAAGAAGTTATTCAGCTAAAACAGGTGTTATTATTAGGCTGTATATGTAGACCTCCATTCAGTTTAAAGGGTCTAGATGGTTTTTGGGTCATTACAAAAAGATGTTAGAGGGTATTGTTTGGTTTATATAAATCAAAATTGCATGTGAACAAGTATGAATCAATACCGACTGCACTTAACTGAATTAATTTAATTCAATAGCTTATGAATTCTATTGAAAATTATTCATTTCTACATCCCAGCAAATGGATAGGTTATGATAGGGAGAATAACACAGATTTTTATTCTAATGGTGAATGCATCAGCCTCTGGTTTACAATATAATACTCCATCTGTGTTTAAAAAAAAGTATAGAAGTATACACATTTTGACTGGAAGAGTTGTAATGAACCTTTTAATATGGCAGCACATCAATATGCATTGCAAATTAGTTTTAATTGGAATGATAATTCAACTCTTAGCAGTAAAAATGTTTTTTATATTATTTTATTGGAGATTGGAAATCTGACTGAATTGCCTTGTAAAACTAATCAGGAATACAAAGGAATAGTTCATGATAGCAGTTTCACTTATTTTTGGTCTTTAATATTTTATTTTTTTCTTCATATTTATGACTTTTTTAAAGAAATGGCTATAGATTTCACCCTCACAACTAACTTTGCTAACGGAGAAATATTCTTATTTCCTGTGCTCTTGGCTTACCTTATCTCTATGAATTCCCTAAGGGAGTCAAGTGTAACATCAGGGAGAGTGTGTAATTGTAGGTTTAAGAATTTTTATAACTGGCATTCTAAAATGAAATTTTTAAATGTAAACCATACATTGATTATACACCATTTAATACACTCGTCTTCAAAAGTCATTGGCTTTCACCATAAACATTATTTTAAACTCTGGTAGCCGAATCCTACAGTTCAGCATAGCAGATCAATCCCTGACCTCAAAATCTTGTCTTTAGAGAATGTTTCATGGGTAAGGGCAACTTCCTTCAGCAATATATATCCATTAGATTATCATTTTGCCGTAATTGTTACTGATTTCCACAGAATGATAGATCAAGTTCATTTTTCAGGGTATCAATTGAGTGGTATCGATTTGGAATTGTGTTGGCCTGATGATGAGGTGGGGATGGAATACGTGAGGAATTAAGTTTGATGGTAATATAAGAGTTTCCCCTTGCTCAAATGTAATTTAAAAAGACAAAAATAGAATTCTATGCCTTTTTTAACAAGGACAAATGAAATGATTCATCTGTGAATTGCATGTACCCAAATTTAACTGAAGAAAGAAGTTATGTTCTATGAATAAATAAGTTCAATGTGGGTTACAAAGTCTTCCTTTTCAAAGGCAAATTGTAAAAATTTCAAAAAATTTTCACTGATAAATAACATCATGGCCAAATACAGAGGCCCAATACAAACACAAATACTGCAGTTTTGGTTTTTTGGGGGTTTTCTTGGTTTTGTTTTTTTTTTTGTAAAATTCTTTATATGAAACCCAAAAATTTTCATTTCACCTTCACTTGTCACTGTACTTCACTAAGTCAGAGGGCTTTCCTGGCTAATTTTGGTCACTGGATGATTCTTCATGTACACACACCCTCAGCAATACCATCATCTGCAGTGGTTTGTGCAGCTCTAAGTCCCCTTGATATGTCCTGCTTAGTGCTGTAGAGCAATGTGCAAGAGTTCTCCACACTGGTGTGGTGTTCCAGTACGCAGTTTGAAAGATTGCAGCAATCCTGTGGTGTTAATTACCTCCTCCTTCATCCATCACCATTCAAGTAAAAATGAAGTATTCACAGGCTACACAGTGACAAGGACATATAAAGACATATTGACACAGAAGTGCAACACTAAGCATCCCTGTATATGCCTTGTATTTTTATTAATTCCCATGGTCAGTTGGATGAAGATTAAGTTCTTTTGCCTTCTTATGCCTTAAATGCCAAATCTTATTTCACTTTCGTAGATTGCAAATCTACGCTTTCTTTTGTACATCAACTCCATCTTTGATGGCTATTCAATTATCCCTATAATTCTCTATTTTCCATACTTCTCTACAAAACATGATTATTACATGACCAAATTTGCGTAAATACTCAGGTTTAAGTTTGGAGAATATTACGCCTGTATCAAAAAAACCAATGAGGCCGTTTCAAGCATTTTGAATAAGCCAACTTGGAACGAACCTTAATGAAAACAGAGAAAACTGAAAAGCTAAAAAAAAAAAAAAAAACCAAAAAAACCCCAAAACAAAACAACAACAACAAAAAAACCCCAACAAAACAAAAACAAAAAAACCCAAAAGTGTTTATCTAAATTATTTAGTATTTTTTTCTGACAGCATTTCCAAGAATGGGAAAGATATATACTCCAATAGATTAGTGAGTTTATTGCTATTTTCACTATGCATAATGAGACAGGGATGGCAACTATTTTCAACTAATTCAGTTAAAATCTATTTACTTTCCAAGTTACTTCATAATGGTGAGAGAGAGTATTTCCATCATGACATTTGTTCTTGTGGTCCTTGCTCTGAAGTGCTTTTGCTCTTTCATGTACACGCTGAAGTAAGCAGCTGTTTGCAACTCTTTAGCAACTGTGATTGAAACATTATTTTACAGGAAAGCAGGAGAGATTCTCTTCCCATGGAATGAAAAGTGAAGTTTGTACGTTTTAACTGTCTTGAGGGACTATTTCCAGTTCTTTCTCATCTGTCTCATTGTAGTAACGATTTAATGTTATAATAATGCAATGCAATATGACAACCATAAAGTCTTAGCAACAGGCTTTATTGTGAGCCTTCTCTATGCCTGCAAAGTTTGAAAATGAAGATAACACTGTGACGGCCTTATCTATGTTTCAAATCTTCATGGAGGGTGGATATTTACTGATTTTAATACAGATTTTATGTCAGTTAAATTATTTTATATAGGAGCATGATATTTTTTCCCAGTGGAGTTGTATAGCATTAACATGTGTGCAGCTATATCAGCTTGCAATTGCTTTGGTGATCACATCAAAAGATAGTGTCCCTTTCCCAACAGCTGTAAGGAAACCTGAACTAGACCTGGTTTCTAATACTAGTATATTTGCATCTACACTCTAGGTAAGCATGGCTTTTAGTACACAGGTATAATTAAAAGGGTCAAGCTTTGTATATAAACAGAGTGTTTTGTCAGGAAGGAGAACCTTCATCCATAACTGTCTCACAGCTCCTCTCAGACAGAAGAGCTCACTCCATGAAGGTGCACTTCAGAAGCAGCTGGGGCATCCTCAGAAACAAAGTTCTGCTCTCTGCAGTACACTAGACATGTTTTTGATTTCTGGTAATATCTCTGGCCTGATCTAAAGGCTGATACAAAATGGGGCCTGGAACACAGTTTCTCAGTGACTAGCTTAAGATAATGATAAATTACTTCCCCTGATTCAATTCATCTACAGAGCTTGGTAATACGATAGCCCTCATTTTATTAAAACCACTTCCATTTTTTTTCCCCCAAATCTATTAAGAAAAGAAAGACAGAACTTCTTTTGTGAAGATGCATGCATTAATATATTTAAGAAAATCTCTTTTAAAATTTTCTCATTGCTTCTAAGCAACCCAGATAACTTCACAGCCTATTTCCTAAATAATCCCCGGGCCTGGACAATGTAACAGCACAACTGTATTAGTAAAACAGTGCATGAAGATCTTTCCAGATTTGCTTGTTTTTAAGTAAAGCATGTATTTGCAGAAGTCGGTAGCATACTGAGGTGCCAGTTAAACCTCAGTGAAGGACTTTGGTGTTTTGCAGTGGGTGAGGTTTGCTCCCTGTATACAACTGCTGGTATCCCAGAAGTGACAATAAATCATCAGAGCCATTTTTATAGCCTGACAGTATTTTCCACAGGAGGCAAGATCTCCTCCACACTTTTGCTATGTAATTTACGTGCAGAAAATGACAAACAGAAGCAGATGGCAACCTCTCCTACTTTCTTCCTGGAGCCACAAGCTGGAGTACAACAGGCATGCTGTCTTAACGCTACACCTTTTGGCAGAGGGCAGTAACAGTGTTTAGTCTGTATACACGACAGAGTTATAACAGTTATAACAGAAATCTGTCCAGTTAAGAGAAAATTTGATGTGAAAATGATGGGGAGTGTAGTATATTTCTAATGTTCTCTGGAATCTCTATTTTCTCTTTAGTTGATGCAAACAAGGGAAGAAAACCAAATTATTTAACACACCTTCCTTTTTCCTGACGCATGCTGGATCAGAACCTTACTCAAAAATACATGAGTAGATCAGTCCCTGTATAAATATGAGAATTATTGAAACAACAATATTGAATAACAAAATCTTTATAAAGCTTTCTTTCAACAAAAAATCTTCAATAGGAAACTTCAAAGGATGAAACGATACCTGCACGGAATCTGTTAATTACTGTGGTATTACAGTCATGTCTAGAGTTAAAAGCATCTACTGTTCTAATACTACTTAACAGATTTAAGGATAAAATGTGAGTGAGAGTAAAGCATGACACAGTTTTCTTTTTAATGGGAAATATTGTGAAATATGGTTAGTGTACTGAATAAGAACGTAATATTTCACCTAGTACTCCTCATGCACCCTTCCTTGCTTATCCATACAAATGAAAGAAAATACAAAAGACTGCATTCTCAGCATCAGTGGTTTTTGACATGAGTCTCTGTTCACATGAGTACCTCCATTGACTTAATGGGTCTATTCATGTAAAAAAAAAAAAAAAAAAAAATAAAATTCTCATGTGACCATGGTTTGCAGGGTTCCTCTCAGGTTCTAAAAGAGACCTTTATAGCAATTCAAATCACTAAGTAAGTGAATTATAGGTTGTTTCTTACTACACAAGCCTTTGATTTCAATCATTTGGTATTCTGAGCAAGGTTGAAACTAATTACTTGAGGCTTACTTAGCTCAAAAATGTCTAAGTGGTAAAGAATGCCCATGAATTCAAGTGACCGAGCTCTTTCGAAAATGCACTTGCCCTCATCTTCCTTATAAATGAGATCCAGGTGTAATTATTGTTTCTTAATACAATTAATCTTTATGATGAATGACACACATTAATGGACAGAGAATAATTTCTAATTAACTTATTTCTTGTAGTGGTTCTGTGTTTTTGACAGTTTGAATCAGGGCAGGAAGTGCAAAAAAGTTACATTATTCAGGGATATCCCACTGAAACACTCAATTAATACTGTAAAGAGAAAAGCAAGAGTGGGGATCATGAACTGCATGTTCCAGAGGACTACTTATGAGGTTTCTGACGTTTCTGAGCTGGCCTCTGTTGTTCAGCTTGTATTAAGTAGCAAATTAAGAAAACAGTATAATGGCAAATTATACAAAAATGTATTTTGAAACATTTCTTCATCTAGTAATAAAGCTGTCAACTTTTTGGTAAGTTTTAAGGACATAAAATTAATACTTCAGAAACCCACTCTTGCTCTTGATTTCTAAGATTTGGTGCTATAGATCTAACTCATCAAATTAACACTGTTCTGAAAGTCATCATCAATGGAAGCCAATAGAAAGGCTCCATAGATTTAGTAGGCTTTTTATTAGTCACATTTCACTAACAATCCCAATTAATTAAAAGCCTTTGGTAGTAAAACAAAGATCCCATTAGCAGCATTGCAATTTCAAAGAATGAAAAGTTAGATAGCTACTCTTGTGTCTGGCATTTGTTAGCTTGTTTTTTCTTAAGTAGTGACTCAGCTCAGAGTCAAACTCATATGCGCAGGCTAGAATCAGGGAGCAGGACCTCAGTGGTTTTTTGTCCTCAAAACCAACAAATATGCAATATTCTTTCTGGTAGATTAGGATACACTTTGTGTTTTTGTGGAGAATTAAAAGCAATACTTTGCTTTGTAAAAGAGTTAGGGATACGTCTACTAAAATTTTATTTTGCAGTAGGTTTTTAGATGATGTTGTAGGTCTAAATACTTACACGTACCTCATTGGTTATATTTAGCATTTTATTCATATCTGGAATGAGCAGTAAAATGTTGGTAAGCAGAATTTTAAACTGCCAATGTTATGTCAGATGGAAACAGATTTTAATCTGTGTGTAATGTGACCAGTTGGAGTGCTTCTTGCTGTAATACAGGCATGCTATGAAGGTTTCGTAATCTTGGTGTTTCTGAAGATTTCAAAGTCTTAGTGATTCTGGACAGACTCCCAGTTTTAAAAGGAGAGAAGTTGATCAACACTTTGCCAGCGGTAACAGAAGCCTTTAATCAGAGTCTGGAAAATTAATTCTCTGTAAAAGCATCTGGATGCTTTTCATGCCTTGTATTCATCTTCTTTTGCAGTACTTTACGTTTTACTTGTGGACTCTATCATAAACTGAAGTTCAAAAAAGAAAAGCTAAAGCAAACTTGCTGCCATCAGCAGAAGACGACAGAAGTCTTAGTGGGAAATGAGTTTCAAAGTGAAAATTAATACAATGAGTGGTACAGCTACAACATGTGGAATATAGAGTTGAATTGTAATGGGGAAATTGCTCTTTCTACTGAGCAAGCTTTTTGCCGTATTTTTATTCATGCATTTGATAACTCTGTTATCTTAACATTGTTCTGCCTATAAAGCTTTTCCAGCCATAATGTACAAGAGCTTTGTTTTTTCCTTCACTGTGATGACTCTGTCCTTTGGTATTTTTCATAGCTTGACACACGGCAGTAATGGTTCTATTAGCTGCACTGTATCTGCTGAGCTTGCTGTTTTCAGGGAGCATGTCATCACCAGTGCCTTTCTGCAGCTTCCTTATTAGCATGTGCCCTTTACTGACTCTGCAGGAGCTATCACCTAGAATTAAATATTTTCTGCTAGACCTGTCCTTACTCTGTGCAAAAATGATTACAATCCATTATGCCACCCTTTTGCTGACAGGCAGATACCACTGAGATTGCAATAAAATTGCTCCACATTTAAATATGACACTGGCTTGCTGCATGGAGTATTTTGATAAAAGGAAATGTTGGAAAAAAATCCTTTCAGTTCACTAATTGGTGATGAACTTTTGAGAAGGAAAATGTAGATACTTATTAAAATTATAGTGTCAGCTATGCTGTATAGTTGTGATAAATATAAAAATGGAAAACAAACATTTTTACTTCATTAAGATTGTTAATAAGGTGTAGAATAGCACAGACATTTAGATGGTACAGATATTGTAATGGAAAACAAAAGCTTTGAAAATATTCAAACTTAATTTTTCCTTTAATACAAAAGACAAATGAAGTAACATTCAGCATTTTCTACTGCAAGTTCTTTACACCTAAAAAAAAAAAAAAATTGTGTGCAGCCTATTTTGAAGCTTTTTCAATGACACACCATTGCTGTCATTATTGATTTGAATATAAACATCTTTTTTTATTTTTTTTTTTTTACATATTTGTCTTCCTTTCAAACTCTTTTCTGATAGAACCTCAGGGGTGTCATTCTACAGTTACCTTTATTTTTAGCAAGACACCACCTCCAGCATTGTAGAAGATTTGACGTGAACTTCTCCCAGTGGGTGTAATGCTCTTGCTGCAGCTTCTTTGGAGCTGGTAGGAATTGTTGCTGGAAGCATAAGAAAAGGCAGCTAAGCTCCCCCAAAGTAGGTGCTTTCTATTTGGCTATTTTACTTCTAAAAATGTCGTTCCATAAGTAAAATATTTCTTGAACTTAAAGCCTCTTGCATCACTACACTGCTGTACAGACAGGGCTATTCTTACATGGCACAATAAAGTCCTTTTTTTAATGTGAAAGCCTAAGGACCCATTTTGTAATTCCAACACTCATTGCTTACATGAGCATGCTGCTTTGCTTTATCTACATCTCCCTTAATAGCCTTAATAATTTTAACTGTGATCAGACTCAGTCCTTCTATTTCTGAAGAATGGCACTTTGTGGATGAAATAAGGAAAACTCCCTGTGAAGAATTTACCATATAAACATATAAGTTCATTCCTAACCTATATTTAGTAAAATGTTTTACATTTTTAGCCTCTAGGCCCGTCTTTCTTTAGCATCCAGCTGTTTTTTCATGTTTTACACATGAACCTGTGTGCACCACAAGGAAAGATAAATCACTGTCACATTAAAATTTGTTTGCCTGTTTCATAAAAGTCATATGTTTCAATTACATGGGATGATCAGCTACGAAGAAATATATTGTATAATATATCACTTCAAAATAATATCCATTTTGGAGAACACCTGTCTTATTATGACATTGCAGCTTATGTGTGAAGTGTCTGAACCCAAGAAATGGACCAGTTTGAATAGGTCTTCATAGGATTTGGCAATGTTTAAAGACATTTTCACCACAGCATTTTTTGTATCTAAAAAGTAAACAAAGTTTTAGTATTTCAGAAATACTTTTAGTATTTCAGAAAATTTTCTGAATTACAAAAGATAATTATGCATGTGTTTTCTGCTATCCCATTTTGCATGTGAAGGTTATCTGATGAATCACTGTGTATTTCTTTATACTGTGTTTCTTCTATCAGGGCCTTACTAGGACTTATTTCCCTAATTTTTCCTGAAAGTTGATTTGCTTCTTGTTGAAACCACAGAACTAGAATTATTAACCACTTTATATTACACTTAGAATTAAAAGAACCCCAAAAAAGTCAACCTTTATATCATTGTCTCTATTCTTCTGGATGTACAGTATGTTTCAAAGAGAGACCCTGCATCCCATATTCAAATTTAAATCAAGCTGAAATTAGGGTGAAATTAAGTTAGCCATGCTTAACATGATTGGGTTATGAAATTAAGGTTGACAGCAAGACTACGTGAACTGCAACTGTGGAATATACAGCTGAAACGAATTCAAATGTGGCTTCCTCATAGGACTCACGTCAGTGGTAGGAGACCTGTACTGAATCAGGATAGTCTGAATCAAAGACAGTTGATTAGCTTCTCATTAAAATGAATTAACAACTATTCTGGGACCATCCTGATGTTCAGAAAATTCAATTCTGCACAGGAGCTTCCAAGAAAGGCTCTGAGGCACCGTTGTTACTGCCCACCTGTGAAATATAAGCCTCCTCTTTGACCACTGAATATGTATCGCCTGTCTCTTGATCAAATGGACATATTGGTACAAGGTCCTACACCCATGGCTCAGCATGAGATCTAGGATCTATTAGTGCTGAAGTTCATGGAAAAAGGCCATTAAACTCAAGGACTGTATGTGCAAACATTGCGTGTAATATACTTGGAAAGCCTTTTTGTATCAGCCAGGATTTGATGCCCTTTACAGAAAATAATAATGTAGATCCAGGGTCAGTAGGAGGAAGTCTCTTGAACTTGTATTGCCGTGAACATGCACTAAAATGGAGCTAACTGCCTGCAGGGAGGCAGTGACAGAAGTTGGGACCTGCTTTCCCATTATACTTTCTGGCAGCTACCAACTCATGTCTTCCAAGTGTGTAGGAAGATATGTGTCTGTATTTATTTATTTATTTTCCACTGAACCTGTTTTGAAGACTGCTGCTCCCTGAACTACCAGTTATCTGTAGACCAAAGGTGAAGTAAGAATGCATTAGTGGAGCCTGGTGTAAGCCCCAAAAGTGGGAATGTATTATATCTTAGGTCTCCAATTATTCCTTTCTCTGGGAAAAGCAGTGAAATATGCTCACCATATCAAACCACTAGAGAGAAAAAAATTATTGAGATATTCTAGGAACCAACACTGGTCCTAAGGGCCTAAATCAATGGGGCTTCAAGTTCTACCTTCACTGAAGGGAAGACAGGGAAAAAAGCTGTAGTAACAGGGAAAACAGGGAAAAAAGCTGTAGTAACAGAAAAACCTATGGGACTGGAACTAGGCATAATATTTATATCCAGACTACACATAGGGAATATGTAAGCCTATGGATCCAGCATGACCCAAGCGCAGGTTACTGTCCAAGTCAGAGAACTCCAACAGAGCTAAAAGTGTCCCCAATTATTTCTGCAAAGCTGACAGTACACAGTGTAAGTCCTACATATAGTCTTCTCAGATTCCTAAAGTACAGTCTTCCTGGAGAAGGAAGGAAGCACTGGATATTATCAAACTTAATTACTAGGTGANTAGCAATTAAAGAAACTGTTAGTCTGTTAGTTAGATGAGTTTTATCTTCAGTATCTGTTATGTATTAATAAATAAAATAAGAATTTAATCAATTTTTTCTACACAAGAGAAACTACTTTGCTTTCTAGTACATTCAATTGATTAATAATCTTATACTAACTTCAGTAGAAGTGACATTCAACTACACAAAATTTTCCTGTACAGATGTNAAAAACCTATGGGACTGGAACTAGGCATAATATTTATATCCAGACTACACATAGGGAATATGTAAGCCTATGGATCCAGCATGACCCAAGCGCAGGTTACTGTCCAAGTCAGAGAACTCCAACAGAGCTAAAAGTGTCCCCAATTATTTCTGCAAAGCTGACAGTACACAGTGTAAGTCCTACATATAGTCTTCTCAGATTCCTAAAGTACAGTCTTCCTGGAGAAGGAAGGAAGCACTGGATATTATCAAACTTAATTACTAGGTGACAACAGCTCTTCTGCCTTCATTAAGTCATCTGCTAAATTTCTGTAGGTCTGATTACAAAACAAAAGGTTTTTCCAAAGTGAAACTCTTCCTAGAAATTTACTTAAATGTGCACATTCATGGATAATTACGTGTTTACTATTTCTGCTTCACTCTCTTTTTTTTTTTTTTTTTTTTTTTTTTTTTTTTTTTTATTTAACAAACACAAAAACAAAACNCACAAGAAAAGCTGAAAAACAAATGGACTTTCTGTATTTCGTTTTGGTCTAGATGTCACATACTTCCTGATGTGACAGTTGCTCCACTGATGCTAAGTTATTTATAGATTATATATATACACATATATGTGAAATTATTTATATACACAAACTAATAGTTTTTGTATGTCTACCCATTTAGATGATGTGATGATGGTTGAAAAATTCAGCCTTTTTTATTTTGTTTAAATAGTACATATGATTCTATGGGGCAAAAAAGTCCAGGATCAGGATGGTAGAATTTAGAAACAAGGAATGAGAAATACCGTAAAAATGTATATATTTAAATAATTTTNNATATTTAAATAATTTTATTAAAAATAGCAATTAAAGAAACTGTTAGTCTGTTAGTTAGATGAGTTTTATCTTCAGTATCTGTTATGTATTAATAAATAAAATAAGAATTTAATCAATTTTTTTCTACACAAGAGAAACTACTTTGCTTTCTAGTACATTCAATTGATTAATAATCTTATACTAACTTCAGTAGAAGTGACATTCAACTACACAAAATTTTCCTGTACAGATGTATCCCTAACCAAAGGTTTACAAACCCCAGCAGTTACAGGCAAATTTTTTCAGATGACAGACTTGTAATGCCACATTCAGAATTAGCAAGGTAGTTTTCCATTTAAATTTTCTGAATGCTATGGAGGTTCAACTCATCAATCCATTATTTTCTTTTTGTATTTAGCTTTTTTATTATTATTATTTACCTTCCAGAAAAGAATATTTGCCCTTCTGCCCAAGAAGTGTGAAGCCGTCATTATGATTTTCTTCATATTTTTAGGAAACTTACAACAATAGGGTCTAACCAGGAGATACTTTTCTACATCACCCTAAATATTGCATCATTTACATAGTAGATTAATGGTCTGTTTCACACTTTGCAATTCTCTGCATAATTTCCACTTGAAGCTTTAGAAATTTAAATAGCTCATGACTTGAAATTAGATATTATTGCATTCTGGATGCGTATGCAGTGTGTATATTGTCCATGGTTTCAAAAAAGAAAGCCTGCTTATGGAAGTATATCCTTTCATTTCCTACTTTTTGCATGTGGATAGCTTCTATTCAGAATTTTTCACCTTTTACAGGTTAATTACTGCTGAGCTATATTTTTCATAAGAGTAAATAAACTGAATGGCACTTAAATAGGAAGCAAAATGAGGTATGTTCTAATGACTGATATCTAACCCAGAAAATTATTATTCTTTAAAAGAGATACCCTTTGTAAATAATTTTCATCCTAAATATTTGGGTTCTTACTGTACATGAAATAAGGTCCAAACCGTCTAAGAAGAAGCAGCTTCATGGTTTCAGTGAGGAGGATGTTATTGTTCTGAAACCATTAATTATTTCTAGTCCTAAAAATAAGGAATTTCTGCCTTTAGAGAATGCATTTGTAAAATGAAAAAAAAAAAAGTGTAGCAATGTTTACATGTGCATAATCTGCATACTTACATGCATTTGAATTTAAAGTATGTAATTTGATTTATGTTAAATAAACAAACAAACAAACAGCTTATACATTTCAATTTGCAGTTTTATTTAATTTGTAAGTACCAAGGAAGAAGCACAGGGGTATTTAGAAATCCAGATTTTTGTAATACTCTTTTGAACACAAAACCCTTTCCACATTTTTTCTCCACCACTTTTCATCATCATGTTTTATGAAAGAAAATGCAAAAGAATGGGAGTGCTACTAAAGCTGAGTTGTTGACAGAAGAGAGAGGGCAGAGCATAATTAGCTCGCAGAGTGCTCAGCAGCAAGGAAGGTGCTTCGTGGCTATTGTATATCTACAACTGCCAGTCTTGGCCCTGGTTCACTCTAACATAGGAGTAAGCAAAGCAAAAAAAGACAGTTTATTAAAGTCCTTTCCACAGTGTTTTGAAGTCACTCTTAACATGCAAAGGAGTCATTTTAATAGCTCATTTCTTATTCTTATGGCATATCAAAGGTGAACATTAAAATCAAGGAATATAAAATACAGTGTGTCATGCAAAAGATGTAATTTCTGTTTTGCTCTCTCCTCAGAAAAGCATGCTCTGTAAATTCTGTTGATTTATAAAAGTGTCTATTGTTTTAGCTATTTGTTTTCACGATTATCCTTGGATTTGTTTAATTTGCTGGGAGTACAGGGTTGTTTTACTACATTTGTATAAATGTATAGTTGTTCAGGGGATCCATGAGCCTAATGAAAAAAACCCTAACATTCTAAAATAGTGATTTTAAAAGAATGACCTCCAACTTGCTACCGGTCAGCCTTTTGTTATCTTAGTGCTACCTCAGCTGGAATATACTATTATTGTATACATGCAGCTCTTGCTTGTGTAGTGTGAATAATGGACATATGGAACTGTAAATACTACCGTGAAAGTGCAGAATTTTTCTGTCGTGGTGTCTTGCTCAAGCAAGATAGACATCAGAGATAGCTGTCTTTCCTTTGTATGAATTAGAATGCAAATTCTCAGGGGCCTGTGAGAACTGTACCTTGTTTTTGCAGGTGACAAGAGTGAGGAGTAAATTGTGGCATTCCTGTGTTGTCATGTCTACTTAGACCGCTGATAATAGTGCCAGCCTGATTAATGTGTCTGTTCTAATGACTCTCCTTTTGAATAAGCTTCAAAAGGTCTTGGTGTTTTACTTCAGTGCTTCTTGAGGCTGATTGTATCTGACATACCTCAGGCACAGAGGGTTTGTCCTCCTCAGCACACTGGAATGTTCTTGGCAACTTGATGCAAAATTAAGATCTTTAAGGTGTAGAAACAAGAATTCAGTGCAACTTATAGAGCAGGGACAGGGAATCAGAGAGGAAAGCCTTCTTTTGCTTTCTGATGTTTTGGGAATTTCCAGCAAGAGTCTATAGAATTCTTTGAGTAGAACTATCAATTTTGTGGTAAAGAAAGATGAGCAGAAAATAAAATATAAAAGGGGAGAAAAAATCATAAAGAAAACTTTAAATTCATCTTGATTGAGTGGATTTAGACATAATTGAAGAGCTGTAGTTGCTGGTGGCTGCCTGCAATGAAAAGTTATGCTTTTATAGCTTCCTTCAAGGGCATGAGAGTCATTGTGAGGCTGCCTGGTTTCACGTAAGACAGTATCATGAAGAGACAGAAATGTGGAGAAGGGGAGGGTAATTATTGTGAGCTGATTCATTACCAAGCAAAGTTTTTGAAGACTGATGATCAATTTACTTTACAGTATGAATAGCTGGATAACTTCAAAAATGTGCTATTTTTTGTTTGTTCCACCTGAGTGTGCTTTGTTGAGGTTTTCTGCAAGTTTTGAAAGAATACGCAGTTAATATTTAGAAAGCCATAACTAAATATGCTGAGAAAAGACAGCAACAACAACTTAAAATTTCCAGGGGAATTAAAATCAAAAATTTAATTCTTTTCCACTAAGAAATCTTGGAATTTACTTTGAGATAAATTTATACTGTGAAACCTTGATTTGTTTTGTTATGTGACTGCTATGTGACCTAAACAAGATATTATTGGTGTATCTGTGTTATCTGAAATTACTAATTGTTCTAGCAGTCAGTAACTGAATAAGAATAATGAAAATAAAACAAAAATTGAGCATCTATCAAAAAATTCTTTGTGTGATCCTCTATGTAATGTCTCATTAAACGAAGTATTTTGTAGGTATTTCTAGTTTAATTCATTAAAAAACAAAGTTTCTTCAAACATATTTTTCAACCAAGTACACCCATTATGTAGCAGAAATTAAGGACTTTTAAGAGTTTTAAATTTTATTTAATTCTTCCTCAAAAAAAAAAAATTAAATTGCTGAACTAAGACATTTATGAAAAGATGGAAAAGAAGAAATAGGTAATAAAGTCACATTCTTTCATGTCGTGTCTAGTGGAATATTTTTGATTATTTACAACAAATCAGAATATTGGTGACAGGAAAATCCTTTACCTCTTCAGGAGCTTTGCATAAAAAAAAAACTGACAGAGTTCTCAAACCATGTCTACTACTAAAATACTTTGCTATAATAAGTTTTTGATTTTTTCCCATTTCACTAAAAAAAAAAAAAAACAGGCGTGTGATCAACCTTGGTGTTTTATAGTACTGAGTTTGGTAATTTTAATCTGAAAGTACGACAGTGTGAAAGAGTTTCTACAGATGATTTACCATGATTATCTCGGCTGTTGGATTTTTTTTTTTTTAATGACTAAGTACTAAGAAAAATCAGAAGATTTTAGGAATATCACTCTCTCCAGTTTACTAGCCCTAGTGTCACCAGTGAAAACACTGTTTAATCATATACTTACTCTTGAAAAAGGCATATAAAATGTGAGTAATCTTTTATGCCTAGTATGGGACAGTGCTAAAATCTGAATTTCAAGGCATCATTGCAGTTGAAGAGAAAGTTTTTGCATGAAGTCTCTCAAATAGCTCTGAATAAAGAATCAACTCTTACAAAAAAACCTGCTATTTTCACAGAGATGTTGTAAGAAACCAGTATTTTTTAAATATTGGTTACTTGCAACTCTTTTTCACTGTCTTAGCTCTGCTAAATTGAGCTTAAATGTAGGACTTTGGCTCCTCTTGTAAACAAATGCTAGGGTAGACTACCAAAATATATGCTACTTAAAGATCAGTGATTAAAATGGCAAGTGTTTTGGATTTTAATCCTGGTGTTCAATACAGGAAAATGTAAATATTTTTGAAATTGAAATCAATAAATACTCCTTTTTATTATTTTCCTTTATTATTAATAAAGGGGCTATCATCATAAAAAAATCTTAAGATATTTAATTCAATCAGTCTCTGGAATTCATATAATTACCTGTTTATTTATTTATATTTTTAACCAGAATCATTAGTTTTGGGGATATTTTTTTCCCTTGACAACAAACCAGTGCTACGATTGTAACACATTTTGTGTAACAAGGGCACTTTAACAAAACAAAAAAAGTTGCTGTAAACCATCATGCTCTAACTGTCAAAATCACTTGGGTTGATTCTTGCATTCTTTCTCTACATAGTGTCTTAGTCTTTAAAAAGTCATACTAATTTAATTGTGTAAGTATTCTGAAAAATAACAATCTGCTGCTAAGATTTAAATTTATGGAAAGTCTCTGAGAAATTTGGAAAACAAAATGAATCATTAATACTAGGAATAGAATTATCATTCATTTAGCTTTTAACCCAAAATAAGCACTCCAGAGGACACTTAAGACTCTGAGCAACCCTGGCATGCATTTTAAAATATAATGTAGAGACTGCAATAAATAAAGCTTCCCAAAAAAAGCAGCAGTCTTCTGTCCTCCCACTCTCTAACACCCCATTTAATTCCTGTCATAAGACCTGTGCACCTCCATCACACCTTCCCACGAGATATTCCACCCATTACTGCCTCAGTCAGCTCACACAGATGGACCTTGTAGCGTACCCAGAATGTCAACAGTTTATGGCTATTTTAGACCTTGGCAAGGAAGAGCATTCCAGAGGAAAAGTCCCTTGAAAAAGAATGCTTTGCCAGCAGCTCTGCGGCCTTTTATAAAGAGGAGAATTGAGTTTGAGGGCATCTGCAGGTGTCACAAATCTCAATGTAAATTGTGCAGACAAGTGCTAACCATAACTCACATCAGCATTTTTGTACAAAAATCTCCCTACTTTATTGAGTCAAGATGCCAGTTTGTTATATATTGAGAAAAATGGTCTCAATTTTTCAATGAACTTTCTACCTATGCCTTGATTGTTACCAGCTGCTTCTCATTATGTTTAATAGATCATTCAGTTTTGCCCAGTTTTAGTTAATATTTCTGCATGTCATGATGTTAAGCAAAAATTAATAAATAACAAAAATGATTAACTATTCCAGAAACTTGCATTTTCTTCTACATTGTAATTGTCCTTTGATTAGTTTCCTATTCTTTTTCCCATATTACAATTTATGTTAATAAAATTTTCCCAAATCATACTCTAAACTTTATTAACATTTATTAATTAATAATTGAATTGAAAATTATATGATAAAATGAAGCTACTGTCCTTCAGATATATTTATTAAGCTTTGCTATTCATCCCTTAGAGGTGAATGTAGTGCTTAAGCAGGAAATTTTTTTCATGTTAACAATGTTTGTAGGATTTTATGTTAGTCTTAGGCATGTTAAGATAAATCAATCTAATAGAAAAAACTTTGTGGAAGATCTCAAAGACCAATACATGCATATTGTGTGGGTCTGTATGCATTTTATGTGTGCTCATAAGATCAAGGTACTAAAGATTCTAGTGGGTGTTTGAGCTGGACTTTTCTCAGAGAGTCAGTAACAAGAAAAGGGATAAGTCTCACATGCTGCAACCAGAGGAATTTTAATTAGATATTGGGAAGGAATATTTCATCATGGAGTTCACCAAAGAGTACAGGATGTTGCCCCGAGAAGCTATGGAAACTCCATTCTTGGAAGCTAGTCAAGGCCTTGAACCTACTGCTTTTAAGATGTCTCAGTTTGGGGCAGGAGGATGAACCAGGGCGTCTACTTGCTCAAATCATGCTGTGATTTACTGTGTAATACAGACAGCAACTGGAAGTCAGTGTTCACTACAACCCAGACACAAGCTTCCTGGAAAGGCAAAGTTTGTGGATAAGATTTTCATCTGACGTAAACTGGTATTTGAAATTATTAAACACTAAATAATTCAGCGTATGTGAGGTTCTGCTTTCATATCCTTTGAAATATAATTTGTGGATCATATTCAGTTTGATTTCTTTTTTGTTGGAAGTGGTCAATCTGAAGGTTTAGGAAATACTCTGTTCTCATCCTGCCGTAATGTTATCATGCTGTTCCACATCAGCCATTCAACTACAGAAAATAGGATTTGCCCATGAAAAGGTACAATAACTTCTTATGCTTTGTCCCTAAGAATTCTTGAATTTTTGAAAGAACCAGGTGCTCAGAGTGCATTGGCATTCTGCTTTGATATTTCTAGGCTAAATTCTCTCCTGATAACTTATTGATTTAATTGGAAGATTTTAACTGAATTTTTCAGCATCAGATGATTAAATTAATTATACCTCTTGCCTTTTATTTTTCCTTTTCACCTCTGCCTTGATCTCAGTAAAAACTTTTCTTCATTACCCTTACTCTAATACCAAACTCAGATTAATGGTGAATCACATTTATGAATTTTAAGTTGAATTTTAGGAAACGTTGGTCTTTGGTTTCTCTCTCTTAGTAGGAATCTGTCCATCTAGAAAGCAAGAACTATAAAGGAAAAAAAAAGTAAGTTTTTTGTTGAGTGTGTGTGTGTTTTGGTGGGTTGGGTTTTTTTATTTTTTTTTTTTTAATTGTCAATGACATATGATGAGATATGTGTTCACTCTGCACTGTAAGGACAAAGGAATACCTAAACAATTAAAATATTATTTTTCTGTGTTAAAGCTCGGAATGTATTGCAAACTCTGAAAATAATTTAAACACCAAAATAATCAACTGTTAAAATATTTTAATTTGCTCATTCAGATTTTTATTACATGATGTCAGAGATCCATGAACAATTTGGGAGACTACTTTTGTGCAGGCCATTAACACGCTGTTATCAGACATTTATGCACATAAGAAGATATATTGTACTAATTAGCTCAGACAGTTTTACAAATGTATGGCTCACCACTGAGCATGGAAGAGTGTTCATGAAATTCAACCCTTACAGAATGAAAAGCTGATCATTAAATTATCAAGCATTAGGATTCACAACATAAAAGCAGAAGTGCAATTCTCATCATTTTTATAGTAATAGTTCCAGTCTGTCTACATGAAAAGTCATATCATAAGAAATTCAATGTAAGAAATATCTCAGTTCTCAAAACCAAATTAAAAATTAATAATAAACTGTACAGAAACTGATTATAACAGAAAAAATGCTGGTGTCATTTCACTCCACTCACTGATCTGGAATGACAAGAATCTCTGGAGTGGTTGTATCTTTTAGCTTCTATCCTGACACAGAAGAATATCCTTGAGGATGTCTGTAGTGGGTCTAGAGTATAAAAGGAAACCAGAGCTTTCAAACAGAGTTTTTCTGCTTACTTAGGAGTAGGTGGATTTGTTATGACAATTCCTAGTTGTAAAAGGCAATTCAGTTCACATACATTAGAAATGGGACTGGAAAAAAATATATTGTGTCACCAAATGAATCCCAACATGCAACCCCATACACCAGAGCCACCAAATGCCATCTTAAAACTATTGTTATCCCTGACTCTTCTTAGTTGAAATAAGCTATTTTATCATTTTGTATGGAAATTCAGAAATCTTTCTGATTTCTAAGTTTTCTTTATTGTTAAGTTGAAATAATTTTTCAATAGTTTTGTTTGTTTTTTCATCTTTTCTCATTTGCTGTTTCACCCGATATTTACAGAACAGTCCCTAACAGTTTATGTATTATGAGCTTTCATATGAAGTAAGTTTCCTGACTCTGAGACACACATTTGAAATAAAAGGATGGGTTTTTTTAAATTAACCAGCAGTGTACTTTTTATGTCTGTTTATTCATACTGTGACTTTTGTCTGCTCTGGAAGTGGAACGTGACTGTTTGATTTCATAAAGTTTAAGGAAATGTGACTATATGAATTCAGGAGTTACTGTGGTTAATCTAAGACTTTTACATTGTTTTACTTGATTCAGAGATTTGCATGTGTTGTTGCTCCTTAAGAAAAATATCAGTTGGCTCAATACCTGCAGAAATACTGAGAGAACACCTTTTCTTCAATTAGCATTAACAAAGACTCTAGTATTCAACTGTGCATTTAAGGGAAAACAATAAAAAGTCAATATGATATAGCCTATGAGCATAAAAGTCCAAAGCTGTTTTTTTTTCAGTTTGCACAGTTATCCATTGCAGTGAAGCATACCAGGAAAAAAAAAGAAAAAAAAAAAGAAAAAAAGAAAAAAAGAAAAATCCAAGCCAGTTTCCTTATAGTTATGAATAAAAAGTGTCCCTGTCTTCAAAAATCATTATCAGTTTTCTGGTTTAAACACATTCAATACTCTAGATTCTTTCAATTAAGTCACTTTAAGAGCAAACTATTAGTCCCTTGATGTAATTCCTGCTTTTTAGTATATCTATATCTAATCTATCTAAATATCTATATATAGCTATATCTATATCTCTATCTATAACTACATCTATATCTAGCTATATCTATATCTCCCCTTGAGGTAAATGTAGACCTTATAAAGGTAAGAATCAGAACAAATGTTTTTTCCTCCTTGCAGAGCTTTGACAAAGAGAAATGTATTTCCATATTTAGGAGTAAGACAACTCATAGTGAAACATATCAAAAATATTATTACAGGAGAAACTGTCAAACAATATTTTGTGTTAACTGATTTATGGAAAATTACCTGAGGAGTAACTAAAATTTGGTCACTTAAAAGTATTTTGCTTGTCTTTTTTGCCACTACAGGATATTACCCAATTAAAGATTAACAAAATCATAATAACATTATTACTATATTTATATTCTTTACTGCAGAAACTTACTGGAGAAATATATAGTAAAAAATAAGCTAAAAAAGGTGTGCATCAGAAAAACCTCCAAAATTTCCAACATTTCCATGTTTTACAGTAAAAAATTAAATTAAGTATTGGGATTTACTTTTGTGTTCTTCTTGAGGAAAGAAACTATGTATTTTTTCCTTATCTTGAAGTCTTTCCATAGGTAGACATCTCACAATTAAATAATCCTAAAACCTCTGTGTTTCTCATTTAGTTTATGAGACCAAACAGGTATCACTTAAGAGAATAGGTCCGCATTGTTTCAAATTCCTTTGTCAGCAGTCCTTAGAGCCAATAATGGGCCTTTCCTATGCAGATTTTGCACAGGTTTAGGAAATGATTAGTGTTTGTTAAAACTGTAGGCACTGGGGAAACAAAATCTTTTCTGTGACATGAGAAAAAGCCACCAAAACTTTAAACTCCAAAGCAACTGAACTATCTGATCTCTTCTAAATATTCAATTTAGGCATTGATTGGCCCAAGGAAATGTCGCCTTGATTTTTCAGCCTTCTGATGTGTTTCACAGCTGTAATGTTTTCATAGTTCTCAGTTTCTTTCTCACACATGGGTGTTATAAATAGATGCAATGTTTATGTTAGACACGGTTTACATTCCTTCTCTTGGAGGGGTGGACAGCTGATGGACAGTTGTCTTGGCCACTGGGATGGGAGAGGTGTCAACCTTCTCCCCCAAGCCCTGGTCTGTGTAGAAATACTATAAATATGGAGTCAGATGTTTTAATAAAAAGTTCATGCCTTTTCACCAGACTCTGTGTGTGTGTGTGTGTGATCGTGTGTCCAACAGTGACAAGGAAATAGTTTGCTATCTATCCAAGGCTTAATTTTTTAGTTGGTTACACCAGTTTCATGTCCTGTATCTCCACTGAAAATGAAAACAGCACAGTTCACAAAAGTAATGTAAACAGTTGGATAAATCTAGAATTTAATGGATATTACAATCAAGAAGTTTTGATAAGTTTTATCAACTCGTTCATTAGTTTTTATATTATTCAGGAATGTAATTAAATCTTTACCATTAGGGTTTTTGGATCACCTGAATATAGTGGGTAATTTGTCAGATGGACTTCTGTAGTAGTTAGTATAACTACTAATATAATTTCTTATAATAATGGCAACTATAATTCTGTCACACATTTATATAGTCCACTTTGGAATGCACATTCTCAGCCTTTAATTGAAATGGTGAAGGCTTCAGTTAAACATTGAAAGAAAATTGATTAAAACCCCCACCAAATTTCTTGTGTTTGGGAAAAACCTATATTTCAAGGATCTAACTTGTAATATTTTTTGTACCAGTTGAATTTTCAGATTTTACTGTTTATATATTCTCTGCAGTTATTATTGTCAGTATTACTTACAAGTGTTGTTCATTCATGTTTGTAGGCTTCCCTCTTGCATGTTAGATTCTGCATTACTGATTTTATGATTTAGTCTAACTTTTGCTATTTAGTTTGTTTCAGCAGGAAGTTTCCAAATGTCAGACTCAGCATAATTCTTCTCATAATTCAGCTGTATAGTAATATTTATAGTGTACGTATATATGTGGCTATGAAATGTCTCCCAGCAAGTTCAATGAGAAATTTTGCAGATAATTTTGCAAACATTTATTCACCAAATTCTTTTACCAAAAAAAAAATCAGAAATATAGAATTAACAAAGATCTTCCAGTGGTTATACCTCCCTTGCTACATGGTTATGCACACACATGGGATTTTTTTTTCCCTTTTTTCATTTTACAGTAAAAAGAAAAAAAAAAAACCATACAGAAAATTATTAAAAATAAAGAGTACTTTTTAAAATGTGTTTAGAATAGAGATTATCCTCTTCTATTTCAGCTCTTCTTAAAAGAGTTGAGATAGGAATTTGAGTTTGCTTTTAAGAACTGTGTTAGAATATGACCAAGAGACATTCAAGACACTAGAGATAAGGTCTGTCAGCAATTCCATTTATAACCCCTCTCCGTTTCTCCACAAGGTTTTAAAAGCTTTTTGAATTGATTTTTAGATGCTTTGGCAGCATCCATCTTATCACTGGTTACGTACAACATATAAAAATAAAATTAAAACTTAATGAGGTTGGTGATAAGTGAACAAGTCCATTGAACTTCACAGACCAATGCCTATCCTTACAGGATATTAACAGCAGCTTCTCCTCCTTAAGCAGCTGTACATTTAGGCCATTAACAAGAAGTTTATCTGAGGTCAGAACTGACTCAGATATTTTAGCATTTATTTCAGAGAAACATGTATATGTTTATATTTACCATAGACATCCCAGTCCTTTTTCATAAAATTAAGGTTAAATTTCATATAGGGAACTTTACTCTCAAACAATTTAGTGTAGTCTCTGACAAACAGAGAGTTTTACGAATCATACCTTACTGTATAATGTTAGTTTCACATGACAAACTTTTCAAAATTGTCTAGGAAGACAGATGTTAATGCATTTTTCTGCTTAGCTCAGAAGCACAACAAAGTGCATGTTCTTAGTTATGCCATGGTCTTCAGCCTCCTGTGGAGTTTTAGATACAATCATAATGCATCCAGCATAGTACATCAAATTAAGGCATTCAGTTCTTTGTATTGATTTTGGACACTGTCAGAAATGCTTAGCTAGTGCTAATGCCAGCAAGTAAGCAGCCTGGATCAGCATATGAGATATAAAAATTTGAAGTCTATCTGAAGTTCCAGGTTTATTACAGAAGAGCAAAAATGTTACCAGTCTCATTCTGGTACCCCTATGAAACACAAGCATAGTACTAATTTGATGTAAAATACTTGTGTGATGATTTTATGTGGTTTTGACATGGGTTGTAAATGTGCTAGTCATTTGTGCTTGATCTAAAAGAATTTCTTTTTTCCAAATTTTGATTTTAAAGGCACTGACAGGGAATCACTTCATACCAAAGTGATTTAATCTAGTAAATCAGAATGCAACACAAAACAGGAAATTTCTTCTTTTATAGAACTAATTAGGAAAAAACCTCCTTTAAGTCAGGTGTGTATTTAACATTTTTCCTATCTTTGTATTTTTTTTGTGACAGTGATGATTAATGTATTGTATCTACAGAGGATAAGTAGTTTGCATTTTTCTTCAGCCATGTCTAGAAACTGTTTTTTTCAGATACTACCAATAACTCATATTTTATCCTAAGTATTAGTTCACTGAATTTTTCAGCAAAGCTGAGTGCAAGGTTTTTCAACAGTTCTTGAGAAGGTAAATGCTTAGATGGAATTATTTTGCATAAAACATGTACAAAAGTAGTTACTCCAGATGTGGGGAGAGATTCCAGAGGCTTAGTCAGCCTCAGAACTGTGCTGGAGGAGAATATGTTTTCCTGTGTCACTGTTCTGTCTAATCAGCTTCAATTCTGAGAGATCTCTGAGCGTACTTGAAATGCAGTAAACTTGCTGTGAGTACCCCAGATGCAGAATACACCAAAAGAACAGAGGGTGATCAGCCAGGAAAATGCCATTGCAGAGATTGTATGAAAGATCAAAGTAGCAAAGATATTGCTTGTAGCCAAAAATACTTGGGCATACATTTTCAGCTACTGTTCAAAAGAATCAAATGAGTAAAGCTAGTAAAATATCATTATTGTAATCATGATGAGAAAAATTTATGAGGCAGATAAGGTGAAAGGGTAAACCACACATTTTTGTTAAGCTCAGTCGTGTTTCTTATATTTTCATTATTGTAATTATTTTATTTTATAACTAGTAGAAGTTAATAGATTTTCCAGATTTAGGGTTTTTTCAAGGTAAAAAGATTTCTTTTCAATGTATTGGAGGAAAAATTACTTCTGTCATTTGGAGACAGTTTTTCCAAGGACTTAAAATACAAAAAAACCCCCCACAAATCCTTAAACCAACAAAGATACAAAATTTTATCTTTCATGTCCTCAGTTTCTTTGGATTATTTCTGCTTTAAAGATAATCAAATACTGGTGTATGATTTCATTAAGCCAAAAGTCACCAGTGCTGGTATCCACATTTTGTTTAGTGTACCAGTACAAATGGCAAATAGTGACAGATATCAAACCAAAATGAGAATCCTAGGGTAAGTCCAAAGAATGGACAAATTTTTAATGACCAAATAAATTAGATATTTTCTATCTAACATTATAAAAAGAAGATTTTATTATATTATGTGGAAAATTCTGGTTTGCCTTAGTTGGAACCATTTCTAAGTCTACTTTAAAAAACTTGTTTTTAACAAACATTTGAGAATAATGAAATATCCTGCTTTTCAATTTAGAAAATAAAAGTTAGATGCTTTACTTAAAAATAACTTTTCATTCTAGAAATGTGTTAGTAATAATGGTACAGCATATATTATAATGACATATTTTGAATACATAAGATGAAATTCTGACCTCCTTTTATTTATTTTCCCTCCAGTTATTATTTAGTAAGAAACATCTGAAACTTAGCAGCTTTCCATTCCAACTTGGAAAGGGAAAATTATACCAAAAAACATTAGAAAGGAAGAACTAAGTAGCAACACCATTCTAGTTTATGGCCTACATGTCTCTGAGAAATGTGTGGGCTTAGTCTCTATAATGAAATATCTATATAATAAACAATATTTTCAGTGTATTGCCTCAGAGAAAATCATAACCAAAGTAAGGTAACTATAAATGAAAATAGTCCATAAGTTTTCAATTTAATTAATATTTCATTATAAGAAAAGAATATAAACTTAAGTAAAAATTGCATGCAAATTTTCCCATTACATGTTGTCATATAGAAGTGTTTTACATAGTATACTTTTTTAAAGTGTGCTAATATTCACTAAAAGCTCTGGTATGAAAAATACAATTTACACCTCTTTGTGGTTCATGACAAAACATGTAATGTAACCAGCCATTTTTTTCCTTCAATAAATGTTAATTAGATAAAAGGCATTTGGGTTGCCCGCTGTGCTTATATGGCAATATCGTAGGATGATGTAAACTTTTGATTGAGTCACATTATCTTAATACAAGTACAATGAAAATCAAAATGTTTTTTATTTCACAGTATTTCCAAAAGGCTTTTGAATTGTCTTGGTCCTTCAAATTGCTTTGTTTTCCTCTATAAACCAGTTCTCACTGCCTCTACTTGCAATTTCTCTTATTCCCTTTTCTTTTGTGAGTGTAAAGAGGAATTTGATTTCTCACGTAACCTGTAGGATGCTTCTGATTTCCCAATAAGCACCTTCCTGACAAAATGACAAACATTAATTGTGCAATAGCTTTAATTTCCTGGGGATTAAACGCTTCCAGGAAGTATGTTCAATTGTGACTTGCAATTAACGCACCTTTATGAGGAAATATAAATGGGACTATATAGCAGTGCATTTTAAATTGCTTTTTATCCCTGAACAAGAAAAGGTTTACCTTCACAGTCTTTGGATTATACTGGCAAACTTGTTTATGTGTAAGTATGAGCTGCAAATATAAGCGTCCTTAAGAGCCTAATCTTACTCCTTTTCTTCTAAAAGCATTGGAAGAGTAATTTGTTATTTTCTCTTAGTAGTTCAGAAGAAGGAAGCTGCTGAGTCATTCATTTAAAAGTATGAAGATATTAGGAGACTATGTCTACACTGACTTTTGATCTGTTAGACAGTCAGTGCCTCAGTAAAATATGTCAACATTATTAATGGTGAAGACACGAATCAGATAATCAGCATCTGAAAGCAATGACATAATTTTGCCTCGGTGTTAACATAAAGTTTATTAAGTGTGTTTGGGGTATTTTTAAAATACATTTATTCTACCTCTTTAGTTCCTGTTTCACAAAACTGATTCTGTTGTTTTTGTGAAATATTTATCACTGATTACTCTAATTTCTGGTGTTTCATGATCCATCAAGATACAGGTAGATTCCAAGAGATTTAATACTGGTGATTTGAAATATCAGTTAGCTCCCTCATCAGTACTCCTTTTTTATTCTTTTTTTTTTTCATTGCCATTTTACATTTGCAGAGGGACAATATCAAATGGCATGAGATCAGCAAGACTAAGAGTGGAGTGAGAGAAGAAAGTACAGTTGAACAATTTGATTTCAGAATGGCTACCATCAAACATTCATTTTAGTAGTACTAACTGATAAGAAGATCTATCTAAAAAAAAAAAAAAAAGCTCCCGCAATTATCCGTACCTGATAATTAGGCAACTTGATGAGAAGTTTTTCTGACAAAGCTTCCATAATTTTTGTTTCCAAGAAAGTAATTGACCAAGACAAGTCAGCCTTGCAACCACAAGTTTTAATTATTTAAAACAAACAAACAAACAAAAAACCCCCCCACAACTTTAAAAAAGAAAATATTTTTACTTCTGGTATTTGATCTCATTTACACAACATTTAAATTCCACAATTATAGTAAGAAATCTATATGTGTGTAATTTAGAAACATACCTGAAATATATGCCTTTTTAAACCATTAAATCTTAGTTTTATTTCCTCCAAATTTTACTTTGATCACAGAAAGATTTTCAGAAAAAAATAGATTATTTTTCATTCAAACTTACAAATGTGAATATGAACACATAGGAAATACTGCTGAAGTGCTTATAGAAATTCTTAGGACCTGTGTGTTAGAACCTAGAATGTCAGGGAAAGGGTGAACTGCGTGAAAGACTGAAAGGGGCTGGTGCTTACAGTAATTAAATCTCAGGTGTGTTGGTTAATTCTGACTTGGATGTGGGATACAAAACAAGAAACACAAAACACTAATGGTTCTGTTGCTTCCTTGAAAATTATAACACACAGCAGGGTGTGTGATTCTTGATTAATAAACAGGCACCGAAAGTGCATGATGAGTCACAGGCTAAAGACAAATGTTTTCAGACACCCTACTAGGCAGTTGCATATCCAGATGCCAAGATATTGAGGAGAGTGTAATCGAAACTGTTCCACAAGTAGTTAAGAAAAGTCAAGCACCCACAAATCTTCTTGTGCTTTAGGTCTGTCTGTGCAGAACAGAAGTGAACATTCAGCTTGTGGTAGACAGTGGGTTTTTTTAAATAGTGGTGTTACTGATGAGATAAGTGAAGCTTGCAAGTCTTCTGAGACCACTCACGAGCTCTGTCTCTTGCCCTTTGCTGCCCCGCGCAGTCAGGGTAAACTAAAGGGTGTCCAATCTGCTACCTTTCATTGTACTTCAACAGCAGAAGACGTCTTGTGATCTGCCTGCACAGTAAGGCTTCTATTGCTGGCTATTTTAGGTGAAATATTAATGGCAGATGTAGCCGTGGTTTGTTTGGGTTTTTTTCCATTGAAAAAATGTGCCTTGGTAGCTAGAGCTTTTCTATTTGAGAAAAATAGATCTCCTAATATATAGCTTGATTTTTTTTCCTGAGGACATGAAATTATAAAAGACATTTGTTTCAAAATTTGCACAGGAGATTGTTGTTTCACATCAAACCTGTGGGAAAAAAGACTGATTTTATGCAATTATAGGAGCAAAGTCATCAGTAATGCTAAACCCCAGATACTAGTACAGCAACTGATCTGAAGCAAGTGGGCCCAGGAGCTCCACTTCAGCTCAGGCATGGATATTTATGAATTGAGTTTTTTTTTAGTTTTCTGGGCTGATCTTAGCCTGATGCTCCTTATGCTGCTGATAGTACCTGTTGGTGTCACCACCCCTCTTTGCTTGCCTGGCTGAGGTACAGTGGGGCTGCTCCCACTCAGGGCTGTCACTACCTGGCCTATGTTACAGTCACCCTGGGTTCCTGGCTCACCTTCCTGGAGGGACCAGCCCGGATCTTGCTACTCACAGATATTAAGCGTTTCTGGAACCAGACTGAGAGGCTTCCTTTCTAGTTGACTTCAGAGACATTCTGGAGTACCTTCTGGGCAGAATGGGATAGCAAGGCATTATTTAAACTTAATTGCTATACATTTCCTAATGGGATTTGGCAAGCAGCAGTGGAGTGGGCGGGAGGCAGTATTTCACTCGGAAGCCCTGAGTCAGCATAAGAGCGAATCACAATAGCTGACTAGCCAGAATTACAGTGGTATGTATTGGACATGTCACTTTATCCATATTGATCTGACAGGGGATACTTACTCTATTTATCTTGCTTGTACTTCTATTCCCTGTGTTCAGCAGAAGACCAGGCTACCTCATTAGTGTTTAGACCATTGACTTAGAACTTGAGGCCCACAACCAATGGTAAAACAGTTCCAGTTTGTCAACTCTTGGTGCAGTTTTTTACTGTTTATTCTCATTTTAATGCTATTGACATTTCTTACATGCAAAAATGTCTTCTACATGCTAGTCAGAACACCTACTTCAGATAATAATTTTTCCCAGGTCACATGAAACAACATTTTGATTTTTCTCAAAATACTAGATTCTTCTCCACCTTATTTTAAAACTTTTTCAATCCAAAAAAAAAAGGAATTTGAAGCATTCAGAACGAAAATTTACTTATATGATATTTTGCCAGGAGAGCACCTTGCTGCAGGATTTTATCCAGAAAATGGATCTATACTTCCATTTGAAAAAATCAGTGTACCTGTCTTTACCATAGCAAAAAATAGAATAAATCGCAAAAGTCCAGGTCAGTGTTAATTTTATGAAGATGACTTAGCCATTATGATTTTGCACTATTCTATTTTTTTTCTTTCTAAAGCTTGTATAAAATTTTCTAATTATTTTATTTAAAAGAATGACAACAAATGTAATGTAATACAAATTTTTGATTTGTCAGCTACCTAGTACATCTCCTACATAACTGGCTTGCTTCACCCGAGTTCAGATGACCATAGCTGCCTATGTCAGAAATCTGCCATTATAATTCAGTAGCTCTTAACAAAGGTTTACATTATTTTCTGGATTCAATAACATGTACAGAAGAACATATTGCAGCTTCTGATTACATGAAGAATCCTGTATTCATCGCTGTCTTCCCAAATAGGTATGCATTCCTCTTCACCTACAGTGCTGAACTCAGAAAATACTCAATCTTCTATGCATTTAACACATAGAATAAATTTGTTTAATGTTTAAAATGGTTTCTTTTATAGTACATGCTATCAGTATGGACCACATTATCAATCCTGTTAAGAGATTGTGGTTTGAATGAATAAATACTGGAGATTTTTAAACAGTGTTCCTGTTCTCATCTGTCCATTATCTGTGTTTTGTTGCAAGACTGTGGAACTACAAGGTGTATGGGTGGATCTCATGGATAATTTTATAATAAATAAAATAAAATTACTTTCAGTGGCTAGATAGCATATGTGTAGCATTACAAAGAAACTACATCAAGTGGAGCATTTCCAGAATTTTTCACATGGAACACTTCGCTATTTGAAATGTCATTTTTTAAGTTTAAAATAGTTTAAAGAAGTGTGCTAATATTTGTATTTTTCAGGAAAACAGAAGGCTGATTTTTTTTAATTTCTATTATTAAAATGGGATTTTTCATTTTAGTATTATAAATAAGCATCCTAGCCAATTGATTTATTTAAACAGCATACCTTAATTGTTCTGAAACAAAAGATGCCAGAATTTTGCATGGAAAATTTATTCTGAAAGGACAACATGGTACAAAAATCAATGCAAATCTCTGCTATAATTAAGACTGAGTCAATATGTATTTCATGGAGATTTTGCATTATTTCACTGAGACAAGACAATGAGACTGGAAGCAAGATGTCTCTGTCAGACACTTGTAAAAATTTGTAAATTACTCATTGTAGCTTCTTTTAGATTTGTAATTTACCCATTTCATGTTTCTAATGAAAACCATAAAAAAATCACTTTCATAATACAACTTTGTAAAAGATTTTTAGGTGTTTTGAAGGCCTTCTTTCGTGATTCAAGATCAATAACTCTAAGGATGCCAGGACTTCTCTTGCTGTTTTTGCTTCTGTGTATAGCCCTGTTCACTACTCTTTCAGTCATAATTTTGATGCTGCTTCACCCACAAATGTACTATTGCAGCTCTTGGACAGAATGTGCATGCTTATTTATCCAAAGAATGGTACAAGAAACCAACGTTACTATAAAATGTACATGAAGAAGGAAATAAAACTGAGTAGGAAAAAAACACACACAGGAAAAAGACTCTGAAATTGCAGCAGATTTAAACAAAAAACTTAGTTCTGTTCTTCATCCTTCTCCAAAACAAAACCAAAAAGATAATTCCTGGAGAAAAGTCATTGAATATGCTTTCATTACACATTTTTAAATGCTTCTCCTCTAGTGCTACTTATCGTTGAAGGTAGTTCTTAGGACTAGCACTCAGTGCCTCAGTAAATGATTTCATTTCTCAGCAATGTTTGTCTTCCTCTCCCCTTGAGAGCCTACTCAGACACCCACCCACACAGAGATATTTTCTGACCTTGTGAATTTTAAAACATGCATTCTAAATAGCAGAGAAATGCAGTAGCTGAGGTTAATAATTAACCATGCCCCTTACACCCCTAGGAGGCACTCACTTGCTCACTTACTAGAGACCCATCACCCCCAAGAGACACCTGTTACAGTGCTTGCTCACTTGAAATTTAAGTATTCCTATTTCTGTCTCAAATGTTGGAGAACAGGTTAGTGCAGACTCAAGGCATATTGCTGCCAAGGGTTTACTTCCAATTTACAATGACTTGAAGAGAGAGACTGGAAAGAACAAGTAATGTACCAGCTTGCTACTGCAAATGGATTTCAGGAATTTAGAATTCAGTTGCTCATTCAGTCATTTTTCCCTCCCTTTTTTTTTAACATTATTTATAGTTATATTGAGAGACAGTAAATGGTAGATGTGCTAAACCCAAATAAATCCCTCTATTTGAAAACCAGATAGGGAGGTTTCAACATGTGTAATCTGGCACACAGAACAAATTTAGTTTTGATCCTAACCTATTTCTGTATAAACTAGTGGGCAAAAATTTTACTATTAATTATTAATTATTAGTTATTAAGATGAATATGACCTGTACAAAGATATCTCAATCCTAATAGTCCTCTGTGGTTTCTCAATGCCTTTGTAGCTCCTCAATCTCTTGTGAGGTTTGAGCATAATTCACTGTTGGTTATAATCAATGTGCTTTTCATTTACAGACTAAAGAGGAGATCAGCATCCTTTAGCCATTATCTTTCCATGAGAATATGAATGGAAGTTGATCCTTCACTTTTGACCTCTAGATTTTTCTCTGATGCCTTTGGGAAGAACTAGCTGTACAGCCCCTATCTCTTCCCTCACATCTCAGAAAGCTGGTTAAAGAAAAAAAGAAGCCTTGTAACTACCCTCTCAGTCTAGCACTGCCATGTTTATACTGAATAGAACATATTAGGAATCCTGTTCTTGGTAGATATAGGAGGTTAAATAAAGTAGATATTCTTTGCAATTTGGAAGGTTGATTTTCACCTCACTTATGCTCTTGTAATAGGATTGGAATTTCTGTGATATCACCCTCTGATTTAAATTGTGCTGAATACCAGAATCCCTTTTTAAAACTGTCTCCATGTCCCATTTCTATCAAGGATCATACTCCAGGATCACAAAGGAATGATATTTGATATTTATCTTAAATAGTGGTGCCACTGACTGAACAGGAAGAGAGATGTCATTGACATCTGTGAAAGACCACAGTCAGAGCTAAAGCTTAACTATTTATCAGCTGTCCTGGAAAGAGAAATGTGCTGCGGTACTGTCTTATGACATGAAAAGTTAAGTGAATTAGAGTATCCTCACTGCTCTGAAGATTCAGACAACTTATGTTTTTCCTACTTCATATGATTACTTACAAACAGCAAACAGAACTTACTGATACTCTTTCATATCCTGAATTACTTGTAAATTACAATGTCATAGCCCAGTTTAAAAATGTAACTTGTTCAGAAACTTGTTGTTCAGAAAGTTTTAAGTATTGACAAATACCTTGATATCTTTGATGTGCGGGTACTTATTTACTGCAAAACAGCTATGTCCAGGGTTGTCTTTATGGTGAAACACTGAACACTAAAAATATTGGACGTAAATTATCAGAGGAAACTACTCATGATTGTACTATTGCTGAGTAAACAGGTAATAGTTTCAAAGAGTTGACAATGGTTCTGAAAATATATGAGTGACTGATGAGTTTATATTTTAGAACTGTGAAAAAGCATTGGAATGATAATGTTTTCTGAGCTTCATTCCTACCAATATTTCTGCTCTGATTGAATGTCACCTTAACATTTTTCAGTATTTTGACAACAAACAAGGCCATCTGCAATGTTAATATTTGTGCCCACAATACAATTTTTCTGTCAGTACTTTCTTATTCTTTTTTCAAGTCTGAATGTGGTTGAATCTGCTATTTCCTTGTCAATTATAGTTACTCTAAAGTCTAATTCTGGGTTTGATCATTAAATACCAGTTTAGGAACATCCAAAATGGAGAATAATATGAATCAATGGAGTTTATCTGTCAGATATACAGAAGGTTTCATGTTTCATATAAAAGTAAGATCACAGAATTACATAATCACTAGGCTTGAAGAGGCTTTCATGATCATTGAGTCCAACCCAGCTGCAACACCTCTACTAAACCGTGGCACCAAGTGCCGCATCCAGGCTTTTTTAAAACACATCCAGGGATGGTGACCCCACCACCTCCCTGAGCAGGCCATTCCAGTACTTCATCACCCTTTCTGTGAAAAACTTTTTCCTAATATCCAATTTATTTTCCCTTGACGCAGCTTAAGATTGTATCCTCTCGTTCTGTTGCTGCATGGAAAAAGAGACCAACCCGCACCTGACTAGAACCACCTTTCAGGAGGTTGTGGAGAGTGATAAGGTCACCTCTGAGTCTCCTTTTCTCCAGGCTAAAAAACCCCAGCTCCCTCAGCCATTCCTCACAGGGTTTGTGTTCCAAGCCCCTCACCAGCCTCATTGCTTTCCTCTGGATGTGCTCAAGCCTCTCAACATCCTTCCTAAACTGAGGGCCCAGAGCTGGACACAGCACTCAAGGTATGGCCTCACCAGGGCTGAGTACAGTGGAAGAATGACCTCCCTGCTCCTGCTGGCCACACATTCCTGATCCAGGCCAGGATGCCATTGGCCTTCTGCTGGGCACACTGCTGGCTCACGTTCAGCTGCTGTGACCAGCACCCCCAGGTCCCTTTCTGCCTGGGCACTGTCCAGCCACACCGTGCCCAGCCTGTCACATTGCAGGGGGTTATTGTGGCCAAAATGCAGGACTCAGCACTTGGACTTGTTAAACTTCATTTTATGGGACTCCGTCCATCCATCCAACCATTCCAGGTCTCTCTGAAGAGCCCTCCTACCTTCCAACAGCTTAGCATTGTCTGCAAATTTACTAATGAAAGACTCAGTACCCTCATCCATGTCACCAATAAAAATATTGAACAGAGCTGGCCCCAGCACAGACCCCTGAGGCACAGCACTGGTGACTGGCCCCCAGCTGGATGCAGCACCTCTCACCACCACTCTCTGGGCCCCGCCATCCAGCCAGTTCCTAACCCATCAAAGAGAGCTCCTGTCCAAGCTGTGGGCTGCCAGCTTTTCCAGGAGTGTGCTGTGGGAGACAGCGTCAAAGGCCTTGCTGAAGTCCAAACAGACAACATCCACAGCCTTTCCTGCATCCAGCAGGGGGGTCACCTGGTCATAAAAGGAGACCAGGGTGGTCAAACAGGACCTACCCCTCCTAAACCCCTGCTGGCTGGGTCTGGTACCCAGGCCATCCTGTGAGTGCTGTGTGATGACACTCAATATAAACTGTTCCATAACCTTACCAGGTACTGAGGTCAGGCTAACTGGCCTATCAGGATCCTCATTCCTACCCTTTTTGTGAATGGGTGTCACACTGGCCATCTTCCAGTAATCTGGAACCTCACCAGTGAGCCAGGACTGTTGGTATTATGGAGAGTGGCTTTGCCAGCTCATCTGCCAGCTCCCTCATCACCCTGGGATAGATCCTATCTGGACCCATAGATTTATGAACATCCAAGCATCTCAGCAGTTCGTTCTCTGACTGTCTCCTCCTGGATAACAGGGTGACCATTGTGCTCCCTGACATCATCTACTAACCCAGGAGGACAGTTGTCCTGAGGACAAGCTGTCTTCCCATTGAAGACTGAGGCAAAGATGAGAAGCATGAGAACAGTGAATGTAGAAAAAAGGATTACACAAATGATTCTTTGTGTAAATACACTCATGCTCAGGGTGTGTATGCAGATTTATGAAATTTCATAAAGGTTGCATGTGTATGTTTAAATAAAGTTGTGTGAATGATTATAGGATTAAGTAGAGGGATTTTCTGTCCAAAAAGTCTCATTGTATTACTGCTATTGCATGTGAGTTCTGTGCAGAGATCACTGAACTATAGGGATTCTGATACCTTATAAAACCAGTAGTGTTATTCCACTGATAAGGAGTTGTGAGAAGAAAAATATATGGAAAAGAAAAAACTTTGGATTTATCTGAAAAGATACTTTTTTATCAAACTGAAAGTTTATGAGGGAAAAATCAAATTAAGAAAACAGTTCTGAAACATTTATCTTTTATAAACATGTATTCAAAATATAGATTGCTCATTCAGCATAAACCCCAGTTAAATTAAGAAAGAAGAAATATTTTATTTTTGAACTTAGTGTTTTAAATTTCTTCAAACTCCATTCTTTATCTTTTCACAAAAACCTGAATAAAGTTTGCCCTGAAGTGACATTTTGTTGTCCAAACCACTTGCAGAGGAAATTTGCAAGTCAGCTTTAATGCAATTAAATGTCTCAGTGTTATAAAAAAAATGTTCTTAGAAAGAGACATACTTTAAATTTTTTCAAGGAATACAGATTTACCAAAAAACTGTGATTATTTTTATCTATACAGGAAATATTTCATATATTTACATACCTAATAATAATTATAACAATTTCTCTGTTTCTACATTAAAATGGGGTAGAAAAGTAAGTAAAAAAAAGTAAAATCTTTTGCAGTTTTCTTGGACTTTGATTTTTTTTTTAATATAGTCTTTCAACACTTTAAATGTTATTTTCTTTCCTTGTGATTTACCAAGCATTTTTGTATTCATCAAAAATGTCTACCTTTGCCATGTTGTTAGATACTTGTCATGTCCTATTTAGGTAGTGAAATTAAAGGACAATGACAAAGAATATCTGTGAGCTCAGCTTTGATCTTAAAATTAGAATTTGAAATATTAACATAATCATGCAGCTACAGAAACTAGTTTTAGCTGTTTTTTTTAATTCAGTGAAGTTGAGAATTTTTGAGAGCACATATACTGCATTGAGGCAGAGCAACTTTTGAAGTTGGGATATAGTCAGTGTTTGTAAATCCTACTAATGTGCCCCTTACTTCTAGTTATTTTTGCTGTGTTTATTTGCAGAGGCTTATAATTTGGAAACAATTGAAAGAAATTTGCGTAATGATATGCAGTATTGGAAACATTTTATCAGTGATATGTTTACATATTGAAAGTAGTGTTGCTGGCCAGAAATTTTAATAGAGTTTTGTTAATTTCCAGGAAGGTTCATTGTATAATAAATTCATCAGTATCCCACATGTTCTGGATTCTTAGGGTTGTGGTGGCCCCCTACAATGTCTTCAGTTATTTGAAATCCTGATTCATTAGCTTGTGCAGTTTTTCCCATCTGTGCTCTCAACAGTCTTTTCCGTAGGCTTACAAAGTCTATTTATGAGGTCACAGAAATCATTATATAAAGGTAAGGGGTAATCCTTGTCTTGAATCTACAGATGGGTGAAAGACGTTGCCAAAGCAAAACATGACATTTGTGCAGAGCCAGGAATTAAACCCAGACATTCCAACATTCTTTTCCTTTCCTTTCAACTTCCCTCCTTCTAGCTGAAGAGTGCTGTGATAAATGCAATTACATAGGCATCACTTAATTATTTTACAATTAGAAAATTGTGCACTTTCTGTTACCTTTTACATAATGACTTGAACAGGTAAAATTTCATCTTTGAAGGCATGAAATTAAAGAAAACAGAAAGTTAATTGATCTAACTGTTCCATTCAGAGTTCTGAACAAGAGCTGTGCATTCAATTTTACACAGACTGTGGCTTTACATCTGTTTTGATCCAAAAACCTATAATCATCTGAAACAATCAGAGAAAGCCGTGTCATGTAAGATAAAGATATCTGCATAAAATCAATTATAATTTATTTATTTAAATCTATCAAAAAGTCACACAAGTATTGAATTCCTTTTTCCACTGTAAATTCAAGTTCTTGAATTAAGTTTCTTTCCCCTACATCTGCCCAGACTTTCTGCTTTGTTTGTCCTGAAGTGGAAAGAGAAACATTTTTTCTACCACTTATCTAGGAGAATTTTTGAACAAAACTCAAATATAAATATTTGTCCTTTAAAAGTTACAGACATAAAACTGATGCAGTGATGAATAATTTCTTTGGCCAGATGGCATAGTGGCAGAAATAAAGCAGCAAAATAGGAGAGCAGCATTTAATTCTGGACTTTGCAATAGGGGTCTGCTCTCGGTGAGATTGATACTGTTTTATTTTTAGAGGGCATTGACCAGAAAGTGTTTTGTTAATGCCAGTTGGCTTTATGAAGTGCATGCTGCCTCATGCAATCAAGATCCAAGACTGTCTGCAGCCATGACAATGCTGTTGCCCATTATGTTGTTTTGCTTGAAAAAAGAAAAACATCTTGGAATAACTCGGGAAAAAACAGACATCTAGAGTCAGACAACAAGAGTACATTGATTTATATCAGCCAAGGGTTTGACCTCTCTAATCTTATTCATTCACATGAGGTAACTGAAGAATAAATAGTGAAATTAATCCTGAAAGTTGCAGCATTCAAAGTGGAAATTGCACACATTCAGCTATATGGTGTTGTATAAATAGAGATGCAAAGCACTTAAGAAGCTCACAAACATTCTTCTAGTGCAATTCATTTAGAGTTGGCTGGGGTAACTTCTCACAGCAAAACAATTTGTGGTGTAGTTGTATAGCAAAGTTCAGACTGAAGCCCAGATTCCTTGCCAGAAGGGCTCTCTCTGTTGTATCCAGAGAGAGAATCAAAGTGTTGCTGTTTCCCCTGCTGAATATTAAGAATGACCACGTCCTATGAGGATCTCAGTACTTGTTATCCATGCAGTCTATCAGAACTTGTAGGTCAGCCTAACCCAGTGGAGTATGTGATCCTTTTCTAATTACATGATATTTTCATAATTTCTTTCTGAATGACCATATTATAAAATCTAGGTTTGAGAATGAAAAATTCTTACATTTTAATTTCATTCTATTTTTGCTTTTGTCAAATGTTACTTTTTTGTGATCCCTAATTATCCCAAAACTGTGTCCTTTATCCTCACTTTATGTTCTGCATGACACTGTACAATGAAAGAATGGAATTACATCAAGTGTCCAAAGCATTTTTTGCTCTCGGTGCTTCCCATACTTTGGTATTTGAGAGAAAGAAAGGTGGTAAGGCAAAAACATTCCATCTCTATGTGACACTTCTTAATGGTAGAAGCAATGAAGGTTTATTTCGCCTTGTCACTTTTTTTTTTTGTAATATCTTAATATTTAAAATGTCTTTGGAACTGATAACAACCATCAGAATGCCTTGAATTAAAGTCCCAGCATTAAAAACATTCCTTGATGAATATTTGAGAAAATGCATAGTAAGAATGAATTGGGATGTCTGAAAAGACAACACAGACTTCTTTTAATCATCTTTCAATTGCAGGATTGTTCTCTGGGCCTATAATTTCTTACAGGAAATTCATTAGGCTGTTTCCTTGTGATGTTGAAAGCTACCCATTTGGTCTATAGCAGTGAAATGAAAGAATATGAGCTCCAGTTTGTGATCTCTTTGCAGAACCTTCTAGAGACTCAGGGTATTTAAGAACAATATTGATAATGTTCTTATGATCAAAAAAATCTGTATAAATGTGATTGGCAGGGATGACTATGCAGTGCCTACTAAAACTGCAGGATTTAGTGAACCATAATTTGGACTTACCCTTAATCAGCCACGTAATAAAATGTATAATGAATCATTTTTTGTCTATTTTATTTATATGAGACATTCAATCCAAACCAGCTACTTAAAGCCTAGAGTATGTTTCTTTCTACTGTCTTATTTTCAGAATGACTTAAAGTGATTAAAAGAACATGAGATGTACCCAGTACATGTTCCCGTTAACAAAAACTGATGCATCTTTCTCACCAACAAACAAATAACCAATCTGAAGAGATGTCTGTGAATATTTCTGCAGTTAAGCTACACAACACAGAAGAGGTTTTGGAGGGAAGAAAATGACCTGAATCTTTTAAAAGGGAACTTTTGCACCAGTCTTTGGTTCTAATAATTGAAGGACAATCAGCATTCATCAACAGAAGAAAGTATTTTTGCATGTTGCTGTATAGTGATGGTTGTCATACCTGAAGTTTTATACTTCAACTTGTTAAATTGTTGGTGCAATCTGACATGTATAGCCAGCCATGTTTTTAATTGAGAATGTGGGGGTTTTTTAATGTGAACCAGTTAGACAATATTTCAACTAGCATGACAGTTAAAACCTATTGATAGTAACACTCTATGATAAAGAGATCTATCAAGTTTTACCCAAGAGTAATTTGAGTTAAAATATTTTTTATAATAACTCATGCTTTTCTGTTTATATTTTATGGTGTTTCATGTACGCATATTAAGTTGACTTGTATTCAGATACATAGGTTCTCTGATGAGTTTTTAAAGTGTATAATGAAAATATTTTAAGTGATTAACATATGTCCTTCATTTTTGGGGCCAAATCTGAAGGAAAAAGATAAAAGGGATTTTGACATGAAAAAATGAAATTAAAACTGTGGATGTGAAAATCAAGTCTTAGGATCATAAAAGTAGTTATATTTAAGGACTTAGCGAAGACCATGATGGGTTTTTTTTCCAGAAATTTGTCTCATTGGCTTCTTCAATAGTCATGCTTTTAATATTTGGCTGGAGCATGCACTGACAAACACAAGCCAGGAAAAGTTTTATTAGACAACACAAGTTAACATTTGTTTTAATAGAATTTTGCCACCAGACTTTTGAAGAAAAAAGAAAAAGAAATCAAGCCACAAACATATTCTTCTGTGACATTACACTATTTTCTCATTCAGTAATAGTTGCATAGCAAGATAATGGTTGTAATCAGTTCCACAGGTAAATAGATCAGTACTTCTTATGAGGTTGTACATTTAAAACACCTTTATTATATTAAGTACATTCTCAAAAAGCTATGAACATTTTGAGTCAAGTGTTAAGTTATAATTTCATATTTCAGTAGTTTTAAGCAATTTGCTTTAAATATTATCACTGACAATTGCAGAGTAACTTTTAACCTACAGCAACAGGCATGGTGTTCCACATGGCCATAATAGAAAGTAGGTAGCAATACCTACATATCAGCAGGTTTTTAATTTATTAATTTAAAAAGAATACATACTTTCCTTTTGTGTATTTTGGATATTATTGCAACAAGTAGTTTATTCTCACCTAAATATGTTCTTTTTATTAATTTTTTGAACTATCTATTGTACTTCAAATATTTTCATACAACAGAAGAAAATGCATAATCTGTTTTTACAGTAATGCAATTATTTTAAGGTATTTCTTCTATATGAAATGTAAAAAATAAGCACAATAACAAATCGCCCCACATCTTTGGCAGGAATTCTAATTATACAAGGTAGCTGAATAGATAAATATGATTGGAGTGTAGTTGTGGACATGGACACCATCTGTTTTTTTGTCTGTAACTACCTTTTATCAGTTTCCTCTTCAACTACCCTGTACCTGTAAATTTTTTCAACAATATATTTGTCACAATGGAAGTTTATGCAACCCTGATTAAAATGAAATAATGGAAGAAATTGTAGTTCTAACTTCTTCCCCTGTATAAAACGACTTATAGTGCTTTTCCAAGCACCTAATTTCTGAATAAAATTATTAATTTCCCCTTCCAAGGCCTAGTATTTTGAGCCCATGCATGTTTCTTTTTATACTTACATAACTACAGTGTTCACCAAGATTGCATTTTTTGATCTGATTCTTCCAGGAGTTTCCTAAAACTTGGTTCTGTGACTCTCATGTTCATATTGGGCTAGTCTTGTGAACAGCAATTAAAAACAAAATATTCCCAAAAGTATAAATAATTGGCCTTTTTAACATTGACAGCACATAGGTGAGAGTTTGAGACTCACAAAAAATTTCTACTTTGATTCAACATATTCATTAATAAATCAAAACTTTTCCGATGGTCTTTTTTTTTTTATTTTTAACTAATCATTTCTATACAGAACACACTGGTGTATTTTCAATTTATTCAAAATATTTCATCTCAGCAGCAAGAATATTTTACATTACATAGAAGACATTACTTATGCATCAGTGATTTGCTGATACTAAGGCTCTGTATTTTGAAAGGTTCCTACATGCTTTAGCTACCTGTATGTGTGATTTCAGTGGCATCCTGGCAAAGATTCCTTTGCAAAAAAAACCTCTCTTTGAGCAGGGAAACAAAACAAAGAGAAAGAAATGTTTCAAAATTTTCTCTGTCTACAATATCAAACAGAATGGCTCAAGAGGAATTGATTTGTATGGTGAAACAGTGGGCCTTAGGTGAACTAAAATATTGTATAAATGACTTTTGAAATAGGTTTGTAAAGGCTTTCTGCCAGTCTAGGGCTTGTTAGTGCCTGATAACTAGGGTTAAGAAGTATATTTGTTTACCTTTCTACACATTAAATTATTTAAGAATAGTCTAGGTTCAAGAGAAGATGATGATATGCACAACCCAAACATTTGGGTGATTGAGCTGCTAGGATGGAAATGAGGGTTTTGATTGTTTTCAGCCAACTAAAAACTTCAATTTATTATCTTTTTTTAGCTTTATTATCCTTTAGCAAAGATAAAGATTTCTCCTGCTGAAAGACAGGAGCTGTGAGGGACACAACACTCTGTGAACTAATATCCCTGGAGTAGTTTCAGGCAGCATATTCTCTGCTGAAAACCAAAGAAAAAAAAATGAACTCCTCCAGGAAAGTCAGCCTCTCAGCAATATTTCAGCAAAAGATAATATCACAGCTAAGTTTGAGAGAAGATAAGCCAAGAATGTGAAGCTGTGAGTAGTGAAATAGTACCAGATACTGGACACTTGGCTAAAAGAAGGCTTTTACAGTGTTTTAATCATAGATTTAGTCAAAGAAGTGTTCAGAAATTATTCGAGAGAGAAGAATGCTGGAATCCAATGCATTGAGTTCAGAAAAAAAAACCACTAGATACACTGAAGTTCTGTTTAATCTTCATGAAAGATATATGAAAAGCTTCTGTTTTAAGAGAATAGAAAGAGATATGATAAAAGTCTTAAATCATGTAGTAATTGTTCTTGGTAAGAGAAAATGCTACTTCATCCATGTCATTTCACAGTAGAATAATAGGAGAGCACTTCAGCATCATGGATGCTTTGTTTTTATAATTTTCAAACAATTGGACACTGAAGTGATAACAAAAACATATTTTTATGAACAGTCAAAAGAGTATGGTTAAATTATTTTGACCATCTCTGATGCAGATTGTAATTTATTCTTGGTTTCTTTATGCTCACATTTCAATAGCTAGAAAGAGCTCTTGTGATATGCTAAGAATATGGGCCTACAAGCCTTCTAAGATTTTATCTAATTTTTCAAAATGAGCTTGTATGTTGCATTTTGATACGAAGATTCTCGCATGGAAGAGTATTGTATCTTTGAGAGTATCTTTGAGTAAGAGCTATTCTTCATATTAGTGGTTCTTCTCTGGTGATGTTCACTGAAATAAAGGAATGCCTTTTATTTTTTTAGTTAGAGACAAAAATAATCAGGAATTTACTTAATGAATGTATCTAGGTGAATAAAAATAATTTTGGCCTGCTCAGAAGTAATTGTTGTGATTCAGAAAGGGAAGTTTGGATAATAGGAAACAAAATATATATAAGAGAATCACTAAACTTAAAAGGAAAAAAGTATGTTTAATTTTACACTATGATGTCTATTTTTTAAAATGAATTATGAAATATTATCCCTGAATAGCAGATATTAACATGTAGCCTTGGGCTTAAATAAATAGATATTAGTGGATGCATGTTTCAACTTTATACACAACAAAAAAAATGTGCTTCTGGTTCATGATCAGATGACCACTACTGCAAGATAAATTAATAAAAGTGAAAACAAAATAAATGGAAATAAGCTAATTAAAGTTCATTGCAGGAGTTGTCTGCTGAAGAGCTGTAATATTAAAATATTTCCTTTATTTTGTTTAATTCCTGTTTAAAGTTATGATTGTCACTGCATTTTACTAAATATTAAAAAAATAATAATTTTTTCTTATTTGTATTATTGCCCTCTTTTAGCCTGCTACTCTAATACTAATTTCAGGTGTTTCAGTCTTCTCACTGAAAAAAAAATGTCTTTTTAATTTAATTTCCTGCCAATTTTATAATAACTACAATGACAGAAGTTTAGAACAGTTGAAATATGTGATTTGAATAGGGAAAAGAGTTGTGTGGGTTGAAACTATTCATGCAGAATAGGAATCATTCATTAATATTTTGTTTGTCTTCCAACAAGCTTCCAGCAATTAAGAATGAATAGAAAGAAAAGGATAATGACATGTTGTATCAAAATTCAAGTGCTAAAGAAACACTCAGAATTTATGTGATCAGTTGATGCATCTCTTCTGCCTGTTTTTCAGATCTATATAGATTCACTGTATTAGTCCTACAAGCATCTTGATGTTGATTGACTTTCTGAAGTTAACAGGAATTATAATTTTGTTTAGGCCTGACTCATCGCCCTTGCTTTTCATGCTTGATACAAACAGAAAGTACAGAAATTCCATTGAAACTTAAGAGAAACCTCCTTTCCTATTAGAGTTGTTAAACTGCAGAACAGTTTGCTCAGGAAGACCATGGAGTATCCATACTTGAATATACTAAAAACCTGCCTGACCACATCCCTAGGTAAAGTGCTCTAGCTGATTCTACTTTGATCAGGAAAGTTGGACTAGATGATCTCTAGCTACTTCTTAGGCCACCTTAAATTCCTGCAAATACTCTGACATATCATACATTGTTTAAGTGGAATTTCATTTGATTTGTAAGTCAGGGAAAAATATGAACCTTAATTCCTAAAGTTCCAGGGGTTTGGGTAATGGCCAAGTTAATGATGAACAAACTTGAAATAGTAGAAATACTTAAAATAGTATAGCTTGCTTTAGCTTGGTTCTCAGTTTAGTCTAATGCTTTCATGCTCGTCTACACGCTAAGTTACACCTTGGACTGCATTTTTCACTTGATTAAAGTGTTTTCCATCCTTATGGTTTTGAGATGTAGGCATTGTGATCATCGGAAGGCCTGGAAGTCTTACTATATTTGTCCAAGTGTTAACCAATTAAGATAGTTATACTTTAGTGCATACACTTTGTACACAGAATAAGTTGTGAAGTAACTGGCTGAGAAATGGTTGATGGTTGCAAGCTTAGCTCTATAAACAACTGAACGTAAAAAGGATTTACTCTGCCACCCCGCTACTACAGTCCAAATACACCAATATTTTTGAGCAATGTTTATAACGTTGATAGCAATGGATATACAGAAACCATGAAAGAATACAATCCATGAGCAGTGTGAAATATCAGGAATTATGATGCAAAACTTCAAACTTCAAAAAAAACCTTTGGGATATGAAAAAAAAATCTCTTGTAATGGTGAAAAAGTGTCACAGTTAAGCCTTGTGGGGCTATATGGATAATATGCTTTTTTACCAAGTCTATACATACAAACTTTGTCCCTAATGTCAAGCTCCAGAACTGGGGTTCTTCATGTATTGAAAATATAATTTTAGTTTCCAGCTTGGGTAGGGATAAATTGTTTAATACAGGTTAAGATAAACTCTGTACCATAGAATAAGTTGATAGAGCTCAATTACTACAAATAGCAGGAAGTATATGTCTTTGGCATTGCAGTGTTTTTTGTTCTGTGGATGGATGAGTGGAAAAGAAGCAATCCCATTTAAGAAATACAATAGAAACAATGAAGGAATGGATTTACTGAGGTATAATGCAAAGGTGAACCTTTTCTCTGTGATTTGTTAATCTCCAAGATCAGATGCAATTAGGAAGAACTTCATATGCTGTTCTCAGAAAATATATCAATTTTCCAAGGGTGAAAATTATCAAACCTACAGTCTTCTTACTAAACCTACAGTCTTCTTACTAAACCTGAATACTGTAAGTCCCAACCAAAGGACTAATAAGGGCTGAAAATTGCTTTTTTTCTACAATGGACAAATTGAACAGTTGTGGACTTATTTAGGTAAAAGTAACTCTACCATGGTGATTCATAGTGATGACAGATGCAGCTTTGTTAATGTGCATTGCAAATCACTAAAGCTAAACATAACCCTCTCCCCCTCATAGGTAGGTGCCTTAATTTGTCAGCAGCTGGAAAAATCTTATGTCAATTTTTCTGAGAAACTGCTGATGTAATTTTATAAATTATAGAACAAAATTTAGTATGTAGTCTGTCTTTGCTTGTTAAACTGGAGCTTACTATCCTTACTTTTTGCATGGCAATAAATGCATACAGAAACCAGCATTTTATCAATAACTTATTGTAAATATTAATGCTGGTATTCATCATCTTTCACTCTTGTTTTTTTTCCATTAATATGCAGTTTTATTTGAAATCTCAACTATTTTGCAGATTAGGATATAAACAAAGATTAGAGTATATGAAGAAGATTCTTGGTTTTGGAGGGGCTTATTGCTTTCACAGAAACTAATGCATAAGTACTATTTATTATGTATTAGTATTTTGGAGTTCATAGTTTAGTTCACAGGGATTTAAACTCATTTAACGTAAATGCTCTTATTAGTAACAATTAAAGGACTAAAATGAGTTTCATGAACAGTAACATGTACATGCATATACAAGCTTTTTACAGAGGCATTTTAGAGCAATCCCATGCTAATGTGTTTTTATCAACTTTATCATGTCCTAGTTTTTTGGGGTGGAAAAATGAGGTGTCTTAATTCATTTAGCCCAAGTGTTCAAAGTGTGTAAAAACTCAGTATCTTTTATAACTAGTAGTTCTGCTCTGACAAATTTTTATCCAGATTATACCATCTAAAGTATATGGTAATTTGCATATCACAGATGATGACGTGGGCAACAGTCAATTTCAATACAGATATTTAATTTTTTTGTTCTTAAAATTCTTTATAATAATCACATGAGTGTTTCTAACTATGCAGATAACAGACATATATTATGATTCAACTCTATTTCTTCTTATTGGAAAAGGACAGGCCATGATGTTATTCCATGAGGCCAGATGCATTCCAAAATTACAATACATTTGCCTGAGGTCTGGTTCTTTAGAGGTAATGCAATAGAAGGTCAGAATTCTGATGTTTATACTGAAAGAAGAAGTGTAATAAATCCTGCAAAATAACGATTAACATGCACATCATTCTTTCAGAAAGAATTTTATCATCATTATGTCATTCTCATTGATATTCTGTGGAAAGGGCTGAACTGGCTCTACTGAACTGAATACTCTGTATGTTAGTTTTGTGTTAGATAATTCCTATTCAGTACAGCACTTAAGAAAAAAGCAAGATTAACACCCAGGTCTGTTTAAAAACTATTATTAACAACTTAGTAATAGTACGTCAAATTTCTTTTAGTTTCAAGGGCATGTAGTGATGCTCTTAGGGAATTTTCAGCCTCAGCTATAAAACAGCCCAACTTTGCATCTGTCAAATCTCTTCCCTACATGTCAATTAGGTAAGGCATATAGCTTTTAAAGAATATGTGAAAATGAACAGGATGCTCCTAAATCTTTTATAGTTTGTTCCAAAACTTATTTTAGATAACTTCTATGATTCTCCTAGTAGCTACAGATGTGATAAACAGGTGTTCTATTCTTGTGATCTAGTTGAGATTGATTTCCAAGAAATGGAACATAAAGTTCCAAATATTTGATGACTTTTTTCTAATTCCCATTTTAAGTTACATCACTGTTCTTGCAGGAACTGTAGATGATGCAATGCCCTTCTGGTGTTGAGGAATACAGTCAGTGCAGGTAGCCTGGTGAGCAGCTGCAGTGGGAGCTCTGTGTGTTGGGAGCCCCAGGAGAGAGGGCATGGACAGCTAACCCTTTGCATGCGAAGGGCACAGGGACCTGTGCCCATCCAGGTGACCAGACACCCACAGACACAGCAGAAGCTCAAGAGCACAGCTTCCATGCACTTAGACTATGAAAGTATAAAAGCCCAGGATTTCCTCAGTTCAGAGTCCCTCCTCAGAGGTACCAGCTCGAGCTGTTACTTTTTTTATATGGTTACTGAATCAAGATTAAATTATTTTTAGGACATCTGAGACTCTGCTATAGGAAATTTGGGGTCGAGGCAGTAGGGAAACCTAATATGACTGTGTGAGTTTGAGGTGTGTAGATGCCAAAGGGCCTCACTCTCAGCTCAGTTGGCCCAAATGTGACTGCCAGAATAGTATGATATTCAGGAATAGTTTATGGGATGGTCTAAGTGAATTCAGATTTCTGAGATTCACAGTTTGTGTCATTGGCCCACAAGTAATTGATGCACAGCTACAGATTACAGCATCTCATTGCATGAAGTTTCAGTCCATGAAACAGTTACAGTAAAGTATTTCTGGTAACTGTCGCCTGTTTAAACTTTTGATATACTTGTGCCAGAAAAGTTCAGTATTGTATTTTTGTCCAACCTATCATCAGCACTAACTACAGTTATATCGTCAAAGTTTTGTATCCTCAAAAGAATTCTGTACCCTCAAAATGAAACTCCACCTACCCCTCTACTTGTAAACTTGATGTGGACTTCTGCTCTTCAGGGCTTGTGTGAGTGGTTGCAGTTGCTGTTTTCTCCCATCCGGCCTACATATATATTTCCATCCTACAGTGACTACATTTGCCAGTGGGAGTGACGTATGCCTATGTCTCATTCTAATATAGGGCTTGAAACACATCTGAATCCAAAGGACAGCACTGTCAGTTACCCCATTTTAAATACAGGAAAATTTGCACGGTGTCTTATAAAATGAATCTATTGGTGTTTGCTTCAGAAGGTGCTTTCTAGAAGAACAGACATTTTCCTGTGGTTCTCTAGCCTTGTGAACAGCAAGTTATTTCAAATGTGTCATTAAATTATTTTAAATGTATCATTGCTGCTTGAGTCTAGTTGAAATCCTAGGGGAATCCCCTGACTTCTCACTGAAAATCCTGCATGTCCTCAGCATCCTCTGAAATGTGAAGGATTGACTCTTCCACTTCCTGAGATTCTCATTGGTGTCGGGGTTCAGCATGTTGGCTTCCAGAGCAACAGTAATATCTGTCATTTTGAATGAATACAAATCTCTAACAATCCATGTTTGTACAATCCCAGTGGAAGCATGTTGTGTCAGCTGTGCTTGTGGTACTTTAAAGGCTTTATTAAGTCAGCTGGCAACACACCCTGTCTCCAGGCACTGGCTTTTATGGCAAAGAACCTAAGAGACTTTTTTATCCCTTTCCTTTTTTTTTTTCCCTTTTTTCTTCCCTCCTTTCTCATGTTAACTAGCTGTCAGAAACACAGGTGATTTTAGAGAAATCTTATGGGTGTGTTGCTATGTTCATAGTATCCACAATATAGTTTACAGATGAGCATTTTTACCCACCCACACAATCTTACATGTGCACACACTGTCAAGTACCTTTATGAAGTCTGATATTAATTCTGATCAACCTATTACAACTGATTGATAAAGTTACAAAATTTATAAATAATTATAACCAGCTTAATTACCCCATGTAGACATTTGAAAGGAGGATGTGATAAACTGTGTGAAGGTTCTGGACCATGTATTACAGTAAAATTCCATCCATACTCTGTCCAGTAGCCTTTTATGTAAGAACTGTACTTTCTGTTTGCTTTAATGTAGACAAAATTGTTTAATTGGTAAATGTTAAAATATTAGCTTGCTTAAGTCATGTTTTGAGAATCAGTTGTTCAAAGACTGAACTTTCCAGTGACATTCAGAATCTTTTCTCTTGCAGCCGTTTCGTAGAGTGACGTTTTCTGTTGTGAGTCAGCCTCAGGACCCGCATCAAGGGTCATTGCAGAGTTGCTATGACAGCGGTCTGGAGGAGTCAGAAACACCAAGCAGTAAGAGTTCATCAGGGCCAAGACTGGGTGCCCTTCCACTCCCAGAGGACAACTACGAAAGGACTACGCCGGATGGCAGTGTTGGTGAGGCAGAGCATATGGAAAATGGTAGGGGCAAACACAACATTCACACACATAATCACACTAGCAAGTGATACTAAGTAGACTTTTGAAAGGTCAGTCCAAAAACATAAATAAATATAATAAATAGTTAATATTGTAATTATTTGATTTTAAAGTTTGCTTAAATGCAGGTATAGAAAATAATGGAACATAACACCACTAATTAAAGTAGCACTTCCTTTTTTTTAATGTGACTTAAAATCTATACTGCAGAAGGAGTTAAAACACTGAAAAATATATCAGTAAAGGTCTGGGGACATGGTAATTGAATAAAATGACATACTTTTCATTTTAGATAAAAGACCATAAAGGACATATATTCTCATTTCCTTCCATTTTTGATTCAAATCATACTTAGGAAATTTCCCCAAATGTAATATATACAGAATCAGGAAAAGAAAATAGCATTTTCAAATGCCACTCTAGAGAATTCTCTTTTCCCCAAAAACGTTGTATAGACTATTTTCAAAATAAAAGCAAATGTCAAGTCCAATCTTCATTATTCAGAATAGAACATTACTTTCCTTTTCTTCACACTTTTTTTTTTTTGTACAGTACTTTTACAACATCTCATTTAAATTCAGAGTCCATTTATATAGAGGGGAAAATGTTAAATACTTATTTATTCCATAGTAATTCTCCTATTATTAAAAACCAAAAAATGTTAATATAAGTCTCAGGTTAGGTTCTGTTTTTCTTTCTATATAAAACTAATCAGGATTAAAAAACCCAAAAGACTTATTCATTTTGAAATGTATTTTATAAAACACAAATATTTCAATATTCTCCACTTTTTGGCCTTGATCTGAAGTTTTATGAAGTCAGAGACTGATTTCATTGTATTTTCATCTGCTCATAAACAAAATAAATTAATACGTCAAAGTGTACAGGTTTTTGATAACCAAAGAAATAATGGGCTTTCTGATTCAATTGTAATAGGTGGGTACATGCAAGAAGGGTGGTGTATTTTTTTGCTATAGAATGAATTAATTAGTATGGCTAAGTGCATGGTAGCTTTTCAGAGATTCCAATACAGAATTATTGTTCTTGGGGTTTTGTCTTATCTGAGATAGACATGTCAGCCCATTAAAACAATGTTATTTTTCATGGTAAAATATTTCCAAATCTAGTGTAAATTACTGAAGAATGGCTACAGCAGTCTACATATGCTTAAAATGCATATCCCAATAGCAAAAAAAAATTAAGTGACTAAAAAGGAAGATAGTATTATCTGCCTAAAGATGCATTAGGTTATGTATGTTTATACATTTGTATTTATATATTCTCCTTGGTTGTTTATATGGATATATTTGTTTACCTTTCATTTTTTCTGGGGATGTGGTAGGGGGAAAAAGTGATAATGGTACTACTGTAAAAAAATCAGAAAAAAAACTTACAGAGTTTGTACCTAAATTGGGCTGATTATTTTATTGCCTGTTTTGTGGTGAGATTTTGTTTTTAGGATAATAAAATGAAACAATTTGTCAATTTCCTTGACATCCATCAATGTAGAGAATTTGTAGACATGAAATTCTGAGTTCAGAAATTATTTTGACATGGGATAAACCTGATCCATGCTGGAGAAACTGTAGAATCACAAATGAATATAATTTTTGATGTATTTGGTAGCCAGTGAAAAAGAAAACACACTAACTGAAGTGTAATTGAAAACAAAAAGTGCTTGAGCAGTGTCATAAATTAAAGCAAAATAGTTTTTGTATTGATGCAAAAACTGGAATTACATTCTAAAACCCAAAATATTTTAAATGCTTTTCTAAAATAGTTTATTTTATATTTGGTAACATGAATTTCTTTGATTTGGTTATGAAAATAGTACTCTAAAATTAATAGTTAGAAACATAGAGGTAGATAAATGCATTAGTTCACGGTGAATAAAAAAAAAAATCTCCAGGAAAAAAATTTTGCATGGTAAGGCATTCATAGAATCTGGATTTCCCCCTCCTTTAAAACCTTGAACAGAAACCTTTAAAATGTGGGTGATACTGTGGTGAAAATTATACTCTACTGACTTCTGGATTTTGCTGTCACATTTTAAAGACAAGATTTCAAAAGTGGCGTGTCATCTACCTCCAGAAATTTCTGTTAACATTAATCTGTAAATAATGATGGAACAGGATGGAATGTACTTTTATTCCTTCATATATGCAATACCTGATATTAAAGTGAGAGTTTTCTGTCATATGATTCTTAAGTCCACTTGTATTTTACCCATTGCATTGTTCAAATTCTGATAACGTAGTCTTCAATATTAATAGATCATTCTGACAGAAATTCATTTGAAATTGAAGTCTGTCAACCATTCATTTGTCACATTTAATTGGAATCTAGGTAAACTGCAGTGTGGCTAGGTTAGGTTTTAATCAGGATTTACACTGGATTTTTAGGAAGATTTTCCATGGAAACAGTACTTTGGAAGTGATCTTGGTTAATAATTTTTAATTCAAATATTTACCATTTAATTTCTGTTGGTGTGAAACAATGCAGTTATAACTAATTGCTTTGGATTTCTTTTCATTTTAGAATTTGAAATAATAATCTTCAGCACTATACATGAAACCTTCCGATATAATTCCTTCCTTTGTTTTCAAGCCTAGATATCAAAGGGAAAAAAGTAATCTTTATAGTTAAGGCAAATTTAAGAAGGTTCAGTTCACAGGTAGAGTATATAAGAAATTCAACTTTTTATTTGCCGTTAAGAGCTTCTTTACATTTTCTCAGTTGAGAATAAAACATTGGAAAATTGGAAAAAAAAGGGGTAAAGGGACTGATTTTCTTAGACTATGGTGTGCATTGCCCACCAGCCTACATGACTGTCAGATGTAGATTGAAGTTTTATTCTGCTGATTAGCTGTGGTGTCAGATGTGGGAGAAAAAAAAAGAAAGAAAGAAAAAAAGAAATGTTAGCAGATTGACTGTGAAATTCAGTATGCAAAGATCTTGTTAATTAGTAAAATCTGCAGAACCAAAAGTAACTTCTGAGCTAATTTATCCCCTGCCCTTGGAGCTTTCCTTACAAGGAAATTCTGCTCATAAGTGCAGCCTTTTCTGATTTTGGTGTTAGAATGGTACTGTCTTAATGTAAATTGCACAATAATTTTCTGAAGAACATTTCCATTACATCCATATTTATATATCAAGGGCAAACACATCACCATGGTAAATTAGTTTCCTGGTCTTTTGTCATAGCTTTCTAGTTCTGACCATGCCTAATACGACATCTCAGAGAAAAATAATAAAAAAAAAACTGTGACAGAAACTTCCAGAATTACTTCTCCTCTTGACCCTAACTGTTAATAGTCAGCATGTGATTTTCTAAATAATAATACTACTACTACTAAAACGTCACTAATTTACCACATCCCAAGTTACTGGCCTGAAGTATGCCTTTCAACAGCAAAATCCTCTGAAGGCTACCAAAATTCTTTTGGGTTTGTTTGTGTGTTTTAACTCTTCTTTAACTGTTTTAGTGACTATTCCTTTTTTTCATTATCAGGAAGAGCATGGAAACATTCCGTTTTAGTTTTTAAATACTATGGATTGCTATGTTTCCTTATAATTTACCTTTCCTGTAAATTATAAGTCTTCCTAGGTTCTATTTCTTCTAGCAAAGGTAGGGATAGCTGAAGATACATTCTCACAATTTGAGGAATGGACAAGACAGACTTTTCATACTAATTCCTATGTTATTAATTTCAGATACCATCTTTAAACAGAGCTTTCATTGTTCTATTTCATTTCCCTTCGCCTGTTTCTATTAGGTCTCTCTCAGGTTTCTTGTACCTCTCAGAAATATTTTATTATATTCCTTCTCCCTACCCCCTGATTTCTGCATACCTACAGTTTATTTATACATGTAGTGGCCTAATCAGTTTTATTTTTTGTTTAATTTAGGTAGGTGACCTATAATGGTGAAACTGCAGAACTGCAGGTTATGACTTGTATGATCTTCCCTCGAGATTTGTTTCCATGCAGTCCTAATTAAACTGTTTGACACACCTGAGATACCTGCCTTAAAGCTAGCTCAGGTACTTCTACATGAACATGTCTTTGATCTGCAGCAGAGAATTTTAAGTTAGCCGATGTTTCAATATCAAACAGGGTTGGAGAAGAGTAGTCATCTCTGTGAAAGAAAGAAAATAAAGGAATGGTTTACAGCTTCCATTTTTGCATGGGAAAATGAAGTAAAGAAAGATTAAGTGGCATGTCTGAAGTCACAGATAAAGTAAGGAGTAGAGCTTAAAAAGGAGCTCAGAATTTTTGTGATTCAGTTACTTGACTCCCACAAAGAAATCAGTAGATAAATTACTCTCTGACTGACACGTGAAGAAATAAAAGCCAGGGAAGAGAAGTGCATTACCTCGGTTCACAGCCTGATAATATGCTCTGTTTGTGATGACAATTTCAGATTTCAACTGCAAATGTGAAAGTTCTACCATCACTATAAAGAAGGGGTACATAATGTACTAAATGATAACTTGAAAAAGCAAAGTGAATTTTGAAAATTAGTAAATGCAATTAATTTTATCTAGAAGAGCATTCTCTCACTTTTACTTGTGAAATAGATTCTTAATCTGTTCTCGGGACAAAAGTGTGAAGAAATGAATATATTATTTAGAGAACCCGTGTTTATAGAATCTATTTTTATTTAGCTTTTTGTAGTGCAAATAACAGCTTAATGTTCTTGAATAACTGTCCTTATTGTATAATGGCAAACAGACACTCATTGACTTATTTCAGAGGATTAATGCATTTTTGCCATTCCCATTATTTTCAAATGTTCTCCCCTTTTGAGTTCAGGTTCTAAAATGGAATGAGAATAATTTTGTTTTAAAATTCAGTCCTGAAAATGGTGATGTAAGTAGTCCATATGAGAGGCTGAGCCAGTAAAAGTTTTCAATGTAGTGATTACACAGTAACAGTGTAATTTTTCTTATCACCCTGCATGCATGAACCCAAAATGCAAGAGTGTTGCAAAAATTATTATATACAAATACATAAGAGTTATTATCCTTGTTTCTGATTAATCCTAACCTATAATTAGACACATGATGCATTTTGGATTCTGTAGCACTAGCAACATACATGGGTAATGTTTTGGAACACATACATATTCAGTGTTGAATTATATCTTGAAGCGGGTTTTTTTGAGACTACAGCATTCTGATAAGATCTGTGAAAAGACATTTTATAAGAAGAAAAAAATCCCAGCTTGTAAGACAGGAGACAAACTGTGCAGGAGTGCCTGATACACTAGTGCAGTCTTATGTAAGGCAGGGAACCTGACTGGGAGGGACACTGTCTGCTTTTCTCCTTGATTTTTTGAATTTCAAATCTTTTATGGTGTTCCTTTAGATGATCTTACCCCATATGTCTGTGAATTTTTTCAACAAAAGAATAAGTTTGATAACCTATATGCACATTAATACTTCGTTTCAAGACTATATTGAGCCTGTTCTTTAAGAATTACTTGTATTTTGAAGTGTTATGTGTATATACTTGTAATAGAAATGAGGGAAAAATATTTTGTATCAAATTCCTAGCACTGATATATATTTTTATGTATACATTTACTTTATTAGGTCAATAATTTACCACGCAAAGTTGAGAAATTATTTTAGTTTGTCTATGTCATTGCACTAAGGTTTATTGTATATCAGCTACTATTCTATGTTTACATTGTTCTTCAGATGCCCAGTGCAAAGTAAAGCCCCAAATACACACCAAATACGATCAGAAATAGCTCTCATTGAAGACAACAGAATAGCATTTTTTTATACCTTCTCTAATTTCCTTGACTGTCCAAACAAAAATCAACAACTTCTATATTCTGTTCATGAAGTGTACCTGAGTTTGCTATGAATGGTTTTCCTCTTGATCAGGATTTTAACTGCTCAGAAAACATATGCTTGGATCTGCCGGAATGAAAGAGGGAATGCATATTTCTGTATTGGAAATCCACCCCCACACATTGGTAGCGAAAAAAATTATTCAGCACTTTTCTGATTTTCTGAATAGAATTCTGTGTCTCTTTGTGTTGTCTCGGTTGCTTTCCCATTGTATTTGTTCTAGCGCCTTTGTGCTGCAGAGTGAGCAGCATATGCCTCTTTTATGAAAAATCATATTATAAGATTTCTTCCTCCACTCCTGATTTCAGCATCCTGCTCTTAAAAAGAAAATAAACACAGCAATATCTGTTCACCACTGTTAAAAATAGCCTATTGATACCAGATAACTTGAAATGCCACGTGCTAAACCTTTGATTTCTTTTATTACCCTTTAAAAATAGGAACTCGATGTTTACATTCCATCAGTTTTTAAGAAATAATTTGAAAGTGGAGGAAGACTTTGGAATTTTCAAGAGCCATACCTGCAGTTATGTCTGCTAGGATGGAGAAGTGAGGGAAGGGTTTGTATGTACATGTGGGTGTGCACACTTGTACACATCTCAGTGAGTCAGTTCTCACTGCAAATACTCATGAGATCTAGACTGCTGCAGTTATATAACCTGCCTCATCTATGAATTTCAAATCAATTCACTGAGGTGGATAAGAAACGAACATACTAAACTGACAAGTGGAGAACGAAATGATCAGAAAATAAAGCAGTATGTCCACTGTCATGCTGTGAATTGATCCAAACATTGTGCACTCCTCAAAAAGTAATAATTTGAACATCAACTTCCAGTTTGAGAAAGGTTTTGCAACTGACTTAGAGAAGTTAGGCTTTTGTCCAAGTCTTCCGTGCCAGCTGCTAGCTCAGGCAGCCTCCCACTGATGCAGATTGCAGAACTCCCTTTGATACTGTCGCAGTCCTCAATGTAGATGGAAGGCAAAATGCATTCCAAAATTTACAGACTCAAGGAAGAACAGACATCTGGTTTATGAATGGAATATTTAGCAACCTTTGCATCCAAGGCAGGCTCTTTCCTGAGAAAAACTAATGCAAAGATTCAACGGAAATTTATTTTTCCTCTGTTCCAATGAGTCCTTTCAGCATACTGTATTTCCCAGTTGGCTTTATTTAATGACAGATTCTTCGGTTTCCTGGACAACATTAAATCTTTCTATCCCTTCAAATCTTCAATATAATGGATCTTCAGCATAACGAAGATCCAAAAAAAGTGTTTTATAGGGGTATTTAATCTTAATTTCAGTGAAAAATACCTTTTCCTTTATTTATGGGAAATATAGGTACTGTATAAGGTCAGAGCAAAGATCATCTGGTGGCCAAAATAAGGCGCCAGAAAAAGTATAGCAGGACAAATAAACTGATTTGTCTTCCAGGTAGTCTTCTGTACATCAACGGTTGGGAATTCTGATTCCCTGACCCACATAAAGTGCATTTAGTAATCTTTATGGATTTACATATTCAAATTTGTCCAATTTCCGTTGCATGCAATTATTAATATCTCTTTTTCCCAATGAGGGTTTTCAAAGTGATTGTGTGTCCCATAAGTCTTGGATTGGACGAAGGAAAAATAAACTTCCTAGCCTGTAAAGGAACAATAGATAGGAATTTTTTAATGAGAACATGTTGATTTGTACCCATACTAAAATTTGCTGTTGTATAAGAAGTCCTTTATTCAGCTATTATTTCAAAAGGTTTAAACCCCAAAGATTGAAAGGAAGTATGTGCATCTCTTATGTATTGTAGCAAATATAAATGTAAGTTTAGTATGCCAAAATCAACTGAATTTGATATTTAAGTATCAATTAAGTAGATTTGATATTTAAAGGAAATAGAAGCTCCACTATGATGTGTCATGTATAGTTCTGAAAGTTCTATTGTATATTTATATTTTCTAATTGATTTGCAGATAAATAGAATTCCTATGATGACAAGAAGATTTAAATGCAAGCATAATATGAATTCAGACATTTAAGTATTTCTGAATATTACTATGGTGTCACCTATGTTGCTTTTTTTGCCTCAACAGTAACACAGCATTCGATGTGAATGCCAACTCTAATGTCTTGAATAAGTAAAATAACAATCATGACATATGCTAGAACACGACATATACTAGAATTTTTTAAGAAACTGCTTCAATTTGTTAGTACATTAACTTAATATTTCAGGGCTTCTTGACTTTTTTTGGGCAAGGAACAACAATAACAACAAAACCCCACTACCAAAAAACCCAGGGTTTTGTGCTCCAGCACTATTTTTGTGCACAGATAAAAGCAAAAGAGAAGTCAGCATTTATTATGAAAGAAAATGTTTTTCAATAATCAGTATTTTATAAGGTGCTTTTTTTTCCCTGTAGACTAGAGTAATAAATTTAATTAATATTAATTGCAAAATTTTTTATTGTAGATAACTTGTTTAAAAGAGCTGTCCATTCTTATGCAGCTTTTAAGGAAGGACAAAAGCATCTCTCAAGAAATAAATTTTAAAAAAAAATTTTGATGGATTATTCAAATCTGTACTTTTTTTTTTTTTTCTAACATGTAAAATAGGAAATTAAGACATAAATGTAAACTTCTGTTTGGATAATAGGAAAATTAAAATGTGAAGGCAGTGAAGGAAGAACAGTATTGATAATTAATTTATATTGATTATTGTGTGCTCTCTTGCTATCCAAGGTGCCCATTTGAGGTGCTCCAGCTTGCTTGTTTTAACCTGATTTTAGGTGTATGTATGGAACCCTGAAGATCCCTGCAGGGGCACTTGTTCTTTTAATAAGCAATCTGCATTATTTCATCAGAAAGGGAAGAAAAATCAAAGTGTATAATATTTAAAACTGCCTGTAAACAAGACATAGGACTATCTTCCACCAAAGTGTTAGTTTCCCCCACCTAGGGTATTATGGCAGAATTATTTTCTTGATCCAAGGTTTTTTCTGTCTTTTTCTGAAGTTGTAATAGTTCTATAAAGACCAGTAGTGTCAATAGATAGAATTCTGGGAAAAGGCTTTTTAAATTAAATCTCATGAATTCAAAAAGTGTGTGGTATTTGTGTCCTGCTGTCCTACTGTGTTTAAATTATTTCAGCTGCACAGTCAGTGGTTTTCTTATGTAGTTGTTCTGCTCAAATTAATTCATATTTTCTTTGAAGAGGAGAATCTGTCCCTTTTTTGGGGCAGTGCAATGATATTCACATCATCATGAGATATTAAAGAACATTATCAGTGGAATATGACATTGCAAATTTTATTACTAAGAGAAGGCAAAGAGAGTTGATGTAATTTTACCTTCCACTGTTGCTAATCAATAACAGAAACTTCTATTCTCTGACTGGAGAATAGAATCTTATTAGTTTTCTTTAACAAAGAATTTGAGAGATAAACCTATATATGCATGGTATGTTATTTTATTAATATCTCTCAATGTCTAATGCTATTAACAGTGGCCACCATTCTCTACTACTGAATTAGAAAAATTATGCCAAAATTCTTTTCATATTCTGCTATGTATTGTAATAATAATATAGGGATTATTGTAATATATCAGTAGATTTGACAGCTCTGGAAATGTGTTTGTTCTAAGTATCTCATACACAGCCATTATTCAAGTGTGTGAGAGAGGAATAAAATAGTTAACTTTGCTTCTAGGTTTCAGGTGGTTTCTAGGGCTAAAGGGGTTAAATGGACAAAAGAGGAGTAACCATGAGTAACATTATTATATATGCTGCTTTTTAAATACAAAGAAATCTAAGTATTTTAGTTTTGTTTGAGGATGTCTGATTAAATACCCCACAGCATGATTAATATACTGTATTAATTGCAGTTTCATGATTCAATTAAATTATTTTTGGTAAAAAAAGGGTAGGCAGAAGTAGTTAAAATGAGACCTGCTGCCTAATTATATGTACAAAAATTTTTCATGCTTATTGAAAGCTTGTAATAGCATGATGAAAGGAATTTTGTAATGACATATAAAGCATGTAAGAAAAAATTTAAACAATCCTGGAGAACTAAAAAAATGATGACTGATCCATTTGACAATATGCAAGGAATCTGCACAGTATGACTCAAGAGTCATGGAATCTGCCTGGATGACTCACATCCTTCCTGGAGCCCTCTTTCCAACGTGGTATTGTACAAAAGTACGGCGAAGCAGAAGAGGAGAGAAACAGCATGGACTTTGCTTCTACTCTTAGCATACTCCAGATAGCCCTCTCATAGTTTAGCAATTAATATGGCCCAAGAAAAGCTGTAAGAAAAACAAGATTTAATACTTTTGACGCCATATTATCTTTTTATTTTCTTGGAAGCAATTCTAAAATAATATATTCTGCCCATAGTTCTCTACTTGGATGACACCAAGGACGAAGGGTAAAGGGTGATAGGAAAAAATCAAATTTAAGTTACACCAAAATGTCTTTATGTCTTTTTTATTCAATATGAGGGACTCAACAGTAGTGTGCAAGGAGCATGAATAAAATTGATTTTTCCAACCCATTGTTTCTTCCTATAAGGGAAATGGTCATATCTGCAGAATTAAACTTTGAGATATAACAGTGGCATAAGAAGCTGGCTCACAGAGGATGGTGAAATAAAATAGTTGTGAGAGTCAAAGAGGAATACATCCTAGATTTTATAAATGACAATGCAGAGGACAGGCTCTATACTGCCACAGTGCACCTTTCCTAACAAAGAATGTTGCTTAGAGGCATAGCTCACTTGCCAGGAGCATAGATATGGAAACTTGAGACACAGTCAGATCTAATCTCACAAATAGTAATGGGAAAATGCAGGAAAACCCAAGATGCCCCCAAAGGTTTAGATAAGTGAATATTTTTCTCTTGCTTTTCTCTTCAAAGGGAAACAATTGCCTTTAGCTTTTAGCAGGTAAAGTCCCACATGCTGTTGCTCATGCTATGAATTTTAAGTGGAAAAACTTTTCCAAAACATAAAAAAAGATGTTATCCTGAAGTTTCTTGATAAATGTTATGTTAATTGAGGAACTTAAGGAACCTATAAAATGAAAATATTCTCTCTACCACCTCTCCTCTTTGTCTGGTACTGTTGTATTTCTGTCACAGGTAACAGACATTTAGAAGGTTCTTCTCCAAAATGGCCTAAGCAAACAAACTGACAAGACAAATTTGTTTATTACTGTGAAGATAAATAGTAAAAGAATTTAATCCAGTTCAGTAGTGATAGAAAGTCATTACTTTCAGGTGACAGTTAACTGGCATGTATAAAATGAGTTAGCACTTTGAGAATATTGCCTACTGGAGAGATGCTCGTGCCCCCACAAGCATTTACTAGCATCCTGTTGATATTGTCAGCTCAGGAAAGAGGAGAACAAAGAACAACTAAGGTAAGGGGATCTGATACACAGTCCATTAGTCTTTGAATTACAATGGCTGCCAAGTGCTACTTTTTGGGCTGGCCTTGTATCATGGAGAGGGTATTCTGTCTACTCAGAACCTGGCACTTCCTATTGGCACTAGGTTCATGTAGAAAGAGGAAATCCACATAGGGCTGAACTTCAACAGTGGATTAAAATAATTTCACAGGTGGTTGTAGTAAAGGACACTAGTCACAGCCTGAGCTTCAAAGCAGAATTGATTCCTATATTTCTTAACACATACATTAATCTTGCTTTAAATGTTCTTACATGAACAAGTGCAGATCACTACAATGTAAAGAGGTGCTTTAGTAATACTACAATTCGGGAGTGCTTGTGCTCTATTACCTGAAAATAACATTAGATGTTCTTTGTCAAGAAAGGGTGGAAAACAGAATTAAAAAAAAAAAAAAATCTACTTTCTAGATTTTTCAACCAATTCTGACCTCCTGCCAAAAAAATGTTTTTTCCAAAATTTTACCATATTTACTATTTTCTCTCGCAAGTATTTCTCGAAAGTCTCTTGTTAAGTGAAATTCCCAGTTCTTTGATTAGCTCTTCAATAAATAAACCCATCATTTCCAATTATAGAAATTCACATATATATTCACATAAGTGTATCCAATACAGTTTCCAAACAGGTCTTGAAAAAGCAATTGAACATGAAGAAATTCCATTAAAAGTGCCTTTTAAAGCATTTGTTGTTTATTTCCCCGTGTTTACTGACAAAACCTTGGAGGGAAGAGTCTCTGTGTTATGCCCCATAATTTGGTGTCAAAACACCTTGAGCTCCGAGAGGACACTGTGGGACTTTCTTGCATCATCTTTTTAAGTAGCAATTGCAAAGGGATTATCAATTTACAACAATTAAACAATTAATTCATTTGGACAGTCTAAATCTGAGTTATTCTTTCCTTTCCATATATCACACAGAACTAAAATTGCAGCATCTTCAGCATGCTGCTACAATAGCTGTTTTTTCTTTTTTTTTTTTCCCCCCAAAGGACCTACAGTCCACAAAAGGGATGAAATATTTGAGCATGCAGTATTTCTGAGATACTGCTATAACAAAATAGATTAAAAATTCATTCACATTACTATAACTGTGTAAAGAAGGGATTTACAATCATTATAAACAGCTAAATATAGTTCCATCCTTAAGGCCCTTTATTTTGCAAATGCTCTTCACTTAGCTGGCATTTTATACTGAGATATCAAGAAAGCACTGCAAGTAGTATCTGTTCAACCAGACAAATCATTGTTTATGAGTTTCAAATGACAAGATTGTAACTAATGCTATCAGTAGGAGTGTAGAATTGTAACAAATATCTAAACCTGCTATATTTTATGCTTATTGGATTACAGACACTTTGGATTAAATACTGTATGCTTCAACACATTGTCTACATCCTACAAGTCTCAAGATGCTCATATATATATATACTAGAATATTACTGGCAGAATCAATTGAGAGCCCCCATAGGAAAAACAGACATTAGATTAACCTCAAAGCAAAATATGAACATATACAAATTCCTGATAGTTTTAATTTAACTTCACATATTTTCATATCTCTTTTCCATATTTCTGTGCTTCATTCATAGCCCCTGAAGGCTGGACCTTTGTGTATAAATTTCTCATAACTTCCATAGATGTGACTTTAGAAAAATAATAAAGTAGGGCAGGCTGGAACTTCTGTATATGCAACAAGACACTCCCTTGGGAAGCAGAGGAGAAATAGTATGTAGAAAATTGAAATGATTAAAAATATAATTTTAAATATATATTTTACTATAAAATAATGTCATATTTCTGTTGAAAAAGACTCCTTATATTTTTTATTTCAGTCTTATTTATGTATATAGTCAGTGACAAAATAATGTGACATTTTCTCTTTTAGCATTATATTAAATCCTGGTGACCTTAGTGAGAGTTATGATGTTTTGTATTGAAAAAATATGTGTGCCTTTAAAGCCTCTGATCCCTAAGATACTTATAAAATTATTTGCAAGTAAATCACATAAAGAACTATTTAGATTTTCCTCAATTTTCTAGTAGGTAAGAGTTTTTGTGAAAGCCTTAGTGTATTTCTTACTCTCTGAAATCTAAACTTGAACAGCCTTTGAAATCTTTGTATTTACTACTATACCTAACTAGGGAGAACTGCTTTTATCAGTTTAGCAGATCTGTCTTGCAAATACCCTTCCTTGGGTGAGTGAGAATATAAAACCAGAAATGCTTCTGAAATAAAAGGTCCAAATAATAGGTTTAAAAAAAGAAAAAGTTGGACAACTATTTACAGGTAAATAAAATGTTACCTATGTTCAAATCTCAGTGATTAATCAGCAACTCAGGTAGCAAAATAGAAATATTTGCAGGAGAAGCAGTTGCACGGAGCTGCATCAGCAAGAAAGAAACTGTTTCCACGTTTGAGTCCAATTTAAGAATTCATTTCACAGCATGATTTAGAATAGGTGTTGGGAGATGAGAGTCTAGATTCTGTTTTCAGCTCTGCCCCAATCACTATGAAAAAATGAAAAAAAATTCTTTGTGAAACATGTAGAATACATTTCATAAAATGAATAGGAAGTTCTTTGTAAGGATCAGTGAGCTTCCTAAAGGGAAAGCTGCTGATAATTGCCAATTTCAAATTACTTCCAAGTTTTAATTTGATTAAGCTCAACCTTTACTCCAACTATTCTCATCTTCTGAAAAATCTCTCTTATTCATGGTGATTTGCAAACATAACTTGTCAACAAACTGAGAAAAATATTAAAAGTGAAGAAAAAGCAGCTGTAGAGGCTTGATATGGACCAATCAATTCATTTCCCTAAATAAACATTTTTCCTCTGAGTTGAGCAAACTGTATTAAATAAGCCAAACTTTACATGAATATCCTGTTGATTTTAAAAATCAATGCTTAATTCCAACAGAATTGCTCTGACCCTTTCCAAGCCTTGCTGGTCTTTCCACCCCCCATCAAGAAGTTATTTGTTGTTAAGAAGTACATCTAATATCTGGAGCAGGAGGGAAGAAGTTTACAAAGCTTCCACTACTCCAGCAACATTACTGAAATGCCTTTCCTTTCTTAAGTTTGGCTGAAATTTCATGCAATGGAGTAGTTTCCAGAATCTGAAGAAGTGGTTGAAATTTAAGTGTTTGGGTGCAAACAACCTGTTGAGCCATAACTTACCTCTAGTACGTGTAGGCGTACTATAGCTAGAAACATAGTGAAGGTTATTTTGCTGAATGTTCTAGTATGCTTAAGGCTTAAGGAGTAATTATCCTTTTCTTACACGGGAATAAATAGCTAAAACTGTGATTAAGAAAATGTTAAACCATCCCTCTAGATGTTTCAAAAATATTTTTTAAGTTTTCTAGTATAGTGGTGGACTATTCATTGATAATGTTGGAATTCAAAGCAAAAAGTGGTGCCTTTAGTGAATGAGTGTATTAGAGAAGATGAGTCTTTGCACTTAAGAAAAGCTGACATGTTTCAGTTTTGGTTTTTAATAAGCTCAAAGATACTATGTCTTCAGCATACATTCCACCTAACTTAGCTGTATCGTTTAAATTTTATATTTGTCATAAGAAATAAAAAACTTGCAGTAGATGATTATGAGACAACAGTATCATCACTAATGTGAGAATGACTTCAACAAAAGTAGCATTCTAAAATTAATTATAATAAATGAGATTCCTTAGCTGGAGAGAATGAAAAGGGCATTTTATGTTTATGCTAGAATTATACTTAACTTTCTACATTTTAGTGTCATAAATCTAGCATTTTAAATTATTTTTTATGTTCATTCAAAGGTCAAGTTCAGCTAAGAATAATGATAATCCAAAGTAGAAAAAAAATGCATTAAATGCTTCCTTAATGCATTTTTTTAAGGAAAATGGATTTTAATTATTTCAAGCACATAAATACTTTCGTATCACCACAAAGTTTTCCTGTTTCATCTTCCTGCTGAATTAGAATAATCTGTTTTCCTTGAGTGACAGATAGTGCTCTATTTCCAGAAGATCATGTACACGTCTCTCCCAGTGTGCCTTTATCATAAACCTGTCATTATATAATTATTTATGGAAGTGCTTATCACAGCCTTGGTGACAGAACCACAACTGTTTTCACGCTGAAATCTCACTTATTTTTGTACATTTTTGTGTAGATTAAATGCTACTTTACAAGACTTTCTTATGCTCAAGGTGGTAGTTTTTAACCCTTCTGTAGAGATAGCCAAAAAAACCCCTCCAAAACAAAAAAACCCAGGAAACAACAAAAAATTTCCTTACAAAAAGCCTGAATTCTTAGAAGACATTGTCATTCTAAAATTTTTAGTTTTTTTAGTTTTTTTTCTTGGCAGGGGAAGCGGGGGGGG
>WBMY01017195.1:378496-399504 GCA_013397315.1 Donacobius atricapilla
TTGGGGGCTGGTGGATCTTTTGAGGGAAGTATGGGATTTATTTTTTTTTCCTAGAAAAAAAAGTTACAGAAATTTTGTTTTAGTCAAAGATGATTGAAATAATTCTTTTCTCCAGAACTGAATTCTAAGTGTGAAAAAAATTATCCCTCCTTCATATTTCAGGCAATAATAGCACACAGCACTTTTTTGTTAATAGCTTGCTTGAATATGCATACTTTTGAGGACTTAAGACTTTCCAATCCTTTCTTCTTCTTTTTTTTTTTTTTCATTATAGGGCTTCACTGATAATGTGGATTACTCTTTGGAGAAATGGCAAAACCATTGGAATTAACTTTACATCGTAAACTTACTTTTTAACTTTTTCCCTTTTTTTAATGATATATTTAAAAAATTAAGGGCAAATCCTGTTATTTGTCATAGATCTTTCTTCTCTGGAAAACCACTGGGGTTTTTTTTCCTCAATTTCTAGTTACATCTGATGGCTTTATAGCTTTATTTCCTTGTTCTATANAACCCAGGAAACAACAAAAAATTTCCTTACAAAAAGCCTGAATTCTTAGAAGACATTGTCATTCTAAAATTTTTAGTTTTTTTAGTTTTTTTTCTTGGCAGGGGANAAGATTTTTGTAGTCAATAGTTGATTATGCTAATAGTGAAGGAAATGATTTGGCTTTGAATATAATAAGTAGCAAAATACTTTGGTCTCTTGTGAGTGTTACCCTCACCTCATGATGATAATATATCATGTAGCTTATTAGCCTTGCAGGGGTACAGAAATAAAACAGCGGGGTATGCTGCAGGAGAAATATTTATATCACTGCATGGTGGTTTCCTGACTCATAGGAAAATGTCAGACAAACCACTAATATCAAATAAAGACAGCTATAAAAATAATTTACACATTTTTTTACCTATTGGTTTGGAGAACTGAAAATTAAAACCTGAGAACAAAAAAGGAACATAGAGATACTTTTCTTTCTACCTGTCCTAACAAAATCTACCATGAAAAGATACTACCACAAATAAAGATATGTAGATCACTTAAATCTTTTCTTTGTTGGACCATGCCCTAATGTCTCTTTTCAGGAGAAAAGGAGGCTGAGAGGTACACCTGTTTCTGCAACTTCCTGTGGAGAGAAAGTGGAAAAGGGGATGCTGAGCTCTTTTTGCTGGGATCCAGTGACAAGGGTACATGAACATGTTTCAAAGCTATGCCAGAGGAGGTTTAGGCTGGACATTAGGAAGCATTTCTTTACTGAGTATGTAGTCAAACACTGGATCAGGCTTCCTAGACAGGTGATTGATGCCCAGGCCTGCAAGTGTTAAACAGGGGTTTGGACAATGCCCTTGACAACTTGTTTTTACTTTTCATTAAACTAGATAATAATTGTAATTCTATCCCTTCCTACCACAATTATTCTATTCTAATTACAAAAAATTTAATGTAACACAATGGAATGTTGTCTGTAAGGAAAAAAAAAAAAAAATTGAAAAGGAAAGAAAACCAGATCTAAACCCTAAATTGTTTTTCTGGGCTTTTCTTTTCTTTTAAAATTATGCTTTCCAGAGCTCTTTGTTAAGGATGTCTGGTTCAGAATACATTTCTAAGGCTCAAATTTTTTAAAATTTCTTATCAAACAATGAAACTTACTCTAATGTGACTAGTGTTTATTTTCAATGTAATACATACTTTAAATCATGTTTGGATAATTTTCTCAAAAGATAGGAAACATTTATTTTGTGCTGCATAGCTTCACTGAAGGAAACTAGAACAATAAAAAGTGCTTTAGATGCAAATACCCTTTAAAAAATATTATATTTGAGATTTATTTTTTTCATAAAATAGAGGCTGTAGTGACTGGAAGAGGTCTCCCACTCAGCAGTCCGATATTCTGTCATAAACACTACAGTATATTCCACATTGTAAATTTGTTGAGTTCCAATTTAAAGCCATTATCATAAAAGGAAAGCCAATTTCTACAGCTCTCTTGTAAGATAGACAGAACCTACAAGTTTGAAGATGAAAAATATCAATCAGTTCACTCCTTTTTTTCCTTATGTCTTTCTTTCCTTATGTCTTTTCCATCACAGAGCTATGAGATAATCCAAATTTCTAAGTAAAAAATGTTTTGCTGTTCAAGCCTTTCTGGATCAGCAATCACCAAACCAATGATTTTTCCCTGTATCTATGACATGTGAGATCAAGTCATCCTTTTTTTTTCCCTCCTATGTTTTTCTTTTGACAGCTAATATCAAAATTCAATCTTGGAAAATGATTCAGAAGGTTGTAGATGAAGAGTTACATGTGCAGTTTTTTAGCTGAGTTGTTAACACAGGTGAGTCCACGTGTAATATGTAAATCTAGGTGCATGTATTTATATATATATTTGTAGAGCAAGAATGAACATAGTAGAAAAAGTGTTTATATTGAGGAAATGAAAAAATCAGAAATATAATTTTTTTAAAATCTGGACTGTGAGACAACAGCAATCACCAACTTGTAGCTGAGATTAGTATGTGCATAAATGAATAATCCTACCTTGGTCTAGAAATGGTTTAAGGAAAGCTGTAGGGTTGTTGCAAGTTTCTAAAGTCAAGCAATTTAAGAGACATTATTAGCAGAGCTAAGCAGGTTTATTAACTCAGAAAAGCACATGACTTTACTGAAAGATAATTGCAGCTGGCTTCTACCCACAAAAGAGTTTGAGTTGGGTTGTTTTCCCAGCTGTAACATTCACCTGACCACAGAATCAACAATAACAGGTGAAGCTGAGACAAAACCTATGCTGTGAGGAAGCCAGATTCAACCTTACAACAGAAGTGGAGCCAGCATTCCTTTATGTTCTTTTCCCTTGATTTTAATGCAAGCATTTGTAATTCATTCCCTCAGTACCTATACCCAGATCACTGGGCTTGATGGAGAATATTGTTCTTCTTATTTATACCAAATGATCTGTGCGATCAGCCTCAGCTGTCCCAGTGAGTCATCAGTAATTAACCTGAAACTCCCTGAAGGGTTCTAGCATCTACAAGTAGGATAATAATTTTGCTGGCTTGTACTTTTGTGTTTCCTCCCTTACTGAAAAAGGTGAAAAGTAATAGTGACGTTTCACATTTTAGTCAGATCACATAAGAAGACCTCTGTAAGTCGTGCCAGTTTGGTGTCAAAATAATGGTCATATTTAAGACATGTAAGTGGAAACAGTACCACACTCAGCCAGGTCTTCCTGAAAATAGTATTATCAATAATTTTACTTGTAATAAACGTGATATGGAAAATACTCAAATAAAAAGACATTGAAAAGATATAGCACAAACTAGGCCAGTAAAATGGGAGCTAAAACTTATAGGAGATTCAGGAACAAGAGCCACTTGTATATTTTTTTTTTTCAGGTAGCCATCAAGAGTAGACTTCCAAACTCAGAGCTTTGTGTTTTGTGAAGGTAACCCTATACAAATAAATTAACTAGGGAAAACAAAACAAACAAAGAAATAAACAAGAGAAACAAAACCAAAACAACAACAAAAAAACCCAACCAAAGAACCCACAAAACACCATATATGAGCTAAGTAAGCTCTTCAAAACTAGTCAATATAAAACTCTGAGCACATCTACAGTGTCTCAATTTTTTAAGGTTACACTAGTAAGGTGAAGTGGACGACAAGGGCATTGGGTTTTTTCTTTATAGTAAGTATATTTTTGGTGGGTTATGGTGTTGGTTTTGAGGTTTTGTTTGTTGGGTTTTTTTCCATAAGAAGAGATTATTTAAAAAAATAATGTGCAGAGAATGGTAGCCAAGACCATATTTTATATCACAATAATATATTTTTTGCTGAATGACTATTAGAGTATTTACACAGGAAATAAAGAAACTCTCCTTGAAGTTTCCTCAAGCTTTCGTTCTTCTTTTATGGGAGACAGTAAGCTTGGATGAAGTATCTCTCTGCACCTGAATGTGTGACACAATGGTGAAAGGAATAAAAAAATTCATTACCTTGGAGGAAACAAGATCCAAAGAAATGTAATTCTGTGAGGTAGGGTTCTTGCACAGGTGGTAGGAGTCCTGATTTCTGACCTACGCATTCAGAAGCTCACAATTTTACTATGCAAGATCTGATGAGGGTGTTGAAAAAATCAAAAAATTCCACATAAAAAGCATGAAATTATTGTTGTTTTTTTTTTTTTGAAGTTCCTCAAATGAGAAGCTTCAATAACTCAGTATGTTCTGTTCAAAAACAATAAATGTCAGGATAACTTGGAATTTTATCTTTCTTAAAATATAATTCAGATGTGCTTCTAAACTCATAAAAATGCGAACTGAAAACCCATTCTGGATAACCAAGGCTGACAAAATACTGACACTTTTTAAGACATAGGAGTTCTCTTGTAGAACAAACAAGGATGTGCAGTGACAGGGCAAAGGATAATGGTTTTAAATTGAAAGACTAAGCTTAGATTAAATATTAGAAAAAAAACCTTTCTGCAAGGGTGCCAGGCACTAGAAGATGTTGCCGAGAGAATTTGGGGATGCCTCATCCCTGTAAGTGTTCAAACCCAGGCTGGATGGAACTCTGAGCAACGGGGTCTAGTGAAAGATGCCCCTGCCCAAGGCAGAGGTGCTGGAGCTGGAGGCTTTTCAAGGCTCTTTCAAACCTAAACCATTCTAAGATTCAATGAAATACTTAAATTTTTTAATTCTGTGGCATACTGAAGCACAGCTCATAAAAGACAGTAATTGCTGAGATTATGCTCCAATGAAATGGATAATGTACAGAAGTATTTCAGGAGGTATTGAAAACCCTGTGTCAAAAATTGTTGGTTACATTTAAAATGGAAAGGAATTGGATTTTCCTGGATTCTTTGAGGATATCTCTGAAAAACCTCTTGTTTCAAAAGTAGGAAGTGAAATACAATTCTATTACATTATGTACTTTTAATTTTCTTTTTTACTTTATCAATTTTAGCTCACCTTTAATGTGTGTCACAGGGAGGATGGGAACAGGGAGGGTGGGTTTTAAAGATTTACATTTCCCTTCAAACAGCATATTTGAACATTTTTAGTCAGTCAGGCTCCTTGAGTAGAAAATAAAGGATTTTTTTCTATGAAAATGTCTGAAAATACTTAATACACTTAGAGAACAGTAAAGAAACCTTCCAGTCACTCTTAGTGTTTAAAATCTTTGTATTCAGATCAAACAGCATATGTACTGCTCTGCTTTTACATGACAACATTTACCAAAAGTCATCCCATTTTGGTATCAGAAGTAGTTTAGGGCAATGAATCCTGGTATATGCTGATTTTTGAAATTTTTCTCAGTGTAGATACGTATGCACATATCTAATTCAAGTAATGCTTCAAATTATGTGTCCATATGTTGTTTAAATTGAAAGTTCAAATACCAGAGTTTGAAAATACATGACTTAAATTCATCCTAGCTAAAAATCCAAATCAAAATATGCTCTTTAAAGTTTTTATCATTTTGTGGAATATTTCCATGGCAAAATTATAACAAATTGACTTTTTTTTATTTAATAATTTTATCATATCATTAAAAGAAAATGCTTATATGAAATTGCCCATGGAAGGACAATTGCACTGGTGGTTATGATACTTAAAGAACAGAACTATCAGCATGGAGGAGATGACAACACAGGTGCTTCAGGTTCCGTTAGAATCTCCCAGTAGTAAGGCTGTTACCACAATGATACATAAATTGCTTGCAGTACTTTTCAAAAGGGCAGCTACTCTTCACTGTGGAATACAAATTAACTCTCTACATCCAATTTTTGTGGATAGTGAGCTATGAACACCTTTTAGTCTTTCCTTATATTAAACTATGAGGAGGATAATCTAAAAATAAACCCTAGTATTGATCTGAAATACAAAATGGTTAGGATGTATCAAGATAATTTCATATTATCTATTCACAGAAATTAGTCTCAGACATAAATTTGTCTTTCTTGGATTCTCAGACTGGCTAAATCTACTTGATTGTTTTTGTGCAAGTTTCTGTATTTGTGTGCTCACAAGATTTTTGTCTTATAAATTTCTGGTCTCAATACATTTAGCACATGACATTCCTGTTGAAAAATATTTAATGTCTAATAGGCATGAGTTCTGAAAAATTGCACAACAACTATGATGCACTGTAACATATTTTTTTATTATTATTTAGGTAGTTCTTGCTTATGTTGAAGAAAGAGACTATTAAGTTACTTCTGTTTCACCTGTAACTTGAACTGTTCAGGTCTACTCATGGCATAAACAAGATCATAATTATGCAGCTGTATTTTTAATTTACTCAGATCCTCTCAGATTCAATCTCAAACCTTTTTGAAAGAAAAAAACAAAGACTTGGATATGCAGAAAGTTTTCTCATCTGTAATTGTTTTAGGCTTGACTTTTGGTTGCATTACAGAAGGAAATAACATAGGTGAGATATCTGGGCTACGTTGAAAATTGCCTTAAATTAAGTTTAAAAAGTTTGTAGTCATACTAGTAATCTGACTAGGATTTTTGTTGTTGTATGTCTAGCAATGTTTAGATCCCCTTTAAGGCAGTGGCTTTTTTAATTACATCAATTGTCCAGCCATATGTATCTGTTTTCCCTGAATTACTTTATTGTTGTGAATATTCACTGTGGGTTTTTCCAAAAGACTTGAATAAATTCCACAGTAGTCCTGATAGTAGAATTTTCAGGGGAAAAAAAAAGGAAGATAAATCTATGCCAACGTTTTCCATGATTAGAAATTATTTCCACTGTTTCCAGGAGATACCTCTTCACTGCAGTATCATCCTATTTAACATACTCCATGAGCTATTTAATATATACAGTTACTATAACTCAAATTTTAACCAAAATATGTGCAAACAATGGAAATTTCAATTTAGTTCTGTTACTTTTAGGTGGCTTTAAACAACCAGTTTCTCTCTCCCCCCAGTTTTTGATGTAACAATATCAGATGGATGAGATGTAGAGTGATTCACCACTTCTTTTGGCTTCGTTCTTAATCTGTCAGTCAAGACTAAGTTTCTACGTGTAGACAATCATGCCAGATGTTGACAAAGCTGTTGTTGTGAGGCTAAAAGTCATTCAAAATTTCATATTATCAATAAGTGTAGCCAATTTTTATTTTCTTTTGAAGAGAGGCATGAAGATAGATTTTTTCTGTGTTTTTGTCTCCAATTATTGAAATTACCTATTCTTTAAAATATTAATGCGATTTTTTGAACTAGTAATTAATAAGTGAGTTAATTGATTGTGTGGTGCTTCTAGGTTTCATACTGCTGTTCGATTTGGTTTTTTTCTTATTTTCCCTATAGTTTGTGATAAATTGAGGATAAACTTATTTTATGCAAACATGCTTCTACTAGCGTAACCTCTGCTCTAAGAGTTTTACAAAATCTGTCAGATATGAATACAGGGATGAGAATGTGTTTGGTTTTGGTTTGGGGTATTGTTTTGGTTTGTTGTTTTCTGATTTTTATCCTGGAAGAAAATACTTTCAATGTGACTCCAGGCAGCTCTAACTTAGATGACCCGCACTCAGCAGATTGTTGAAGGTCTCATTGCCCTTGGCATCAAAAAACCAACTAAATTTACATGGGTTGAGCTTTGTGGGAAACTTGCACATGATATATCTAGCATATACTTTTTTTCAGAAAGATACAGTTTTTTTCCACTTTTATTTTCGTGAACTATGTTTAATGCTTCAAAGCATGTTGAAACTTTACTATTCAATTCTTTGCCCAATGAAGTCTTAAGTAAGTAATCTTAAGCCACACTTCCTAAGAGATATAACAGTATCATAATATTTCTGTAACAGAGGTGTATATGGTAATGTAGGGACTCTGTCCCTACATGTCTTATCTTTCTACCTAATTACTTCTTCAGCAATTACTTTTATTTTGGTTATTGAATGAAAAACTAGGTTTTTCTCTGAATGTCTGAGTTTGCTTGCATATTATGTCATGTTACTGATGGAGTAACTGATCATACCCTGCATTTCTCTTGTCTTTCTCCCAGTTCACTTTTTCAACTTTACTATTCAATATTTTGGAATGGATCACTGCTGACATGCAATATTCCTTCAGTGAGTATCCTTTATCAGGATACTGAACTTCATTGTTTGCAACTTTGCAAGTGTAGAAACAACATACAGTCTGAAATGTTTCCACAGATAATTTCAAATAATTATTTAGGTTCGCTCTTCTCCCAGCTAAAGGAAAAACAAAACAAGCACCAAAAATTTCAAATAATCCAAACAACTTCACAAAGATATATTTTGAAGCATAAAGATGTCACTATTGAAGGCATCATTATAGGAAACTTTTAAATTCCTCTACCAAGTAAATTTTTTTTATTTCTTGACTTTTATGTGACATTTCATGTGTGTGAATAGGTACATATATATATATTTTGTCAAGTGATCAAATGCATATTAGAGAACAATTTTTTATGCTACATGGATACACAGTGATCTAAAATACACACACTTTCCATTTCTCCCACTCACATAATTTTGTCTGATAGGATTGTCAGAACAAGATGCAAAGTTTTTTTCCACTTTTATTTTCCTAAACTATGTTTAATGCTTCAAAGCATGTTGAAACTTTACTATTCAATTCTTTGCCCAATGAAGTCTTAAGTAAGTAATCTTAAGCTGCACTTCTTAAGAGATATTACAGTATAATAATATTTTTCTACTTTAACAGAGGTGTATATGGTAATGTAGGGACTCTGTACTTTGGAGTGGAGGCAGGCACTTTGCATCGATTAAAACTTTCTTGCTGCTTAAAATGAGGAAAGGAATTTTCCAAGATGCTGTCAAAAGCATCTTTGGAGTTTTTGCAGTTATAATAAGAGTAGGCAACAACTTTTGATTTGTAGACAAAATTCTCAGATTTTATTAACACTTATAACACAGGGAGGGGGAGCATTGCAGTGCAGAATTTACAAACCCTTCTTCTAATACTTCAGACTATTACACAGATGATGCTAAAATTTATTTTAAGATAATCTTCATCTTACAGTTATATAAAGTATACAGTAAAATAAATTATCTCCCCAAATTGATATAAAACTGGCAGAAGGAAACCTTTCTATGTTAACACCAACATTTCCATATCTTTATTTAGCAACTTTATCATTATAGCAATTAGAAGTCGAATACTTTTTCAGTTTAGGAAGCTTGTAGTTATTTTGATGATGATTCAACTATTTCTTAAATGATCTTCTTTAAGACATAATGAACTGTCTCCAGTAGTTTATTTGAAGATGTATTCCAGAGTCTTTGGTTTGCAGCATGTGGTCCTAGTGCAGAAAATCATTGCAATGCTGCCCAAGTTTAAAGCTTCTAAGATTTATAAACTGAGTTGGTAGTAGCCATAAAACTTCAAAATGAGATTTTCAATTTAATGTGATGTAAAATAGTAAGTGGGCAGAAAAACCTTTATCTGGGAAGGAGTTTTCAATTTCTACTTTAAATACTTTCCAGGGTATCCAGCAGTAGAGACATATTAGTTGATGTCCAGGGAGGAAAAGGAACTTCAAAGTAGTCTTTTCTCTTAATTTTTATTAAACGAGTGTAATATATTAAAATAACATGTATTATTCAGAGGAAATCTATTGTACTTAAGATGGATGCTAGGAAAATGCAAGATAAGCATCTGTAAATTCCTTGAAAAATAACATTCAACAGTGTATTTTCCTATAGAAGATAAAAAATAGCATTAATTTCCCTTTAGGTTTATTGACATTAAACCTAATCTCAACTGGAGAAATAGACTAAATTACTTCTTAGTTTGATTATATTTGGAAACAAATCAAAGATGGATCCTTGCATTGTATCTCCTTATTTTCATGTACGTGCCATTTAATTCTCCTGTAATGAATCTATTGATAATTTTGATAAATCCGATTGCAGAATATAAGTTCCAATGATGATGAACAATAAAACTGTGAGTTTTATAAAAAAAAAAACTGCTCGTAAAAGCTTTTCCACTTGGAACATTTTTTATCTTAAGCCTCTTTCCTCTCATCTTCCCATCATACACCACTATGAAAAACCTATCATGAATATCTTTATTATAATAGATGCCTTTTATTATCATGTGTGAGCAAGGACTTACTTAAAAATTATGATCAAATATCATAGTATAGAATAATTTTTGAAATAGTTATATTTGAAAAGAAAAAGGGTAAATTCTTATAATTTTGAAGCATTTATTAATCAAGTAAATCAAGGAACTGTATTATGTTTTTTAAAGGGTGTTAAAAAAGGTTATATGAAAATGGCCAGGTTTACTAGACAATGTTTATAAAGTTCATGAGAGCCTTTAAACTTTCTGAGACTGTATGGCAAGAGTAGCTTATTTTAATATTTTGAAAATGATCATATTTTCATATGAAGGATTCACACATAAAGGATTTTGTTCTTGTTTTCTGTTTGTTGGGGTTTTTTGGTTAGTTGGTTGAGTTTTTTTAAATTTTCTTTCTGGAAATGTGAAAAATGTTTTCCATTTCACAAAATACTTAGTTTCAAATGTAACATACTAGTAAGTAATATATTGAGAGGTTTTCAGAGGTGGCAAGTGTATGAAAAATGGATCATTTAGGAAAGTCATAGGAGTTGGACAGATGATAACAAGTCTTTCACTCATAAATGTCATCATATTACATTTAGACTTTTAAATAATTTTAGCAATAGGTAAGATTATATATATATATAAAAAATATTTTCCTGGAGCCAGAGGTGCCTGAGAAATCAGGGTTAAATTTACATTATATAATTATTTTTAAGTGTCCTTGGAACTGAAAAAAAATTAATGCAATAATTTTTTGCAGGCAAACAAAACATTAGCTTGTTACATGGAAAAAGATATATAGACTCCCAGATTTTCAGAACAGCATTAGATTTACAGCAAAATATTGAGTGAAAAATCTGCTAGTGATACAAATACAGTATAGTAACACTTAAATTCTACAGCTTTGTTATAGCTATTCTTTTTTTTTTTTTAATTAAGCACTTTATATATAAAAACTTAGTGCTTATTTTATCATTTTTAATCAGCAGTGTAAAAATCATCTTGCCCATTTTTAATTTATTATTTGTCATCTGAGTTGTCTTCGTTTAAAACTGAAGTAGAGATAAGTGTTTCTGGCTATTCCATAACAGCACAGAACTTGATTATTGTACAAAGCTTTTCATGTCTGAATTATTCTCTGTAGGAATCTGCCTTTCTTTGTTTGCACTGGAAGACCAGATAATTATTTAATCTCTTTTATGGGTGCTAGGTAGCTCACATTGATACTTCCTTGTTCCTTTAAAAAAAAAGTCAAAATTATTCACATATACATATACATTTTACATCTACAAAACAGGATTCAAAAATTTCAGAAGTCTTTGGTTGTTATTCCCTTGTTCATAGAATCAGTTCACCGCGGAAGAGGATTTGTGAAATCCATCTTCATACTCAAAGTGTGGTCAGCTCTAAATGCAGACTGAGACCTGATCTCTGTAGCAAGGTGAGAGCCATGTCTAGGTCCTAGAGAGCAGCCGACGTCTCCGAGCCCCCGGCTCGCTGCTGTAACATCGGCTAAGCGAGGGGACGAGCTTCTCATCTGAGGAGCCGAAAGCTGTTTATTCAGGAGCACAGGGAAGGAATAGCGAAGGCATCCAGTGACACAGGATAGAGGTTCAGGGGTCCAACAGCCTCAAATAAAATCCAGAGACAAGAGCAAAGAGGGGTCCCAGGGCACAGGATTATAAACGAGACCACTAGGGTGGGTCTGAAGTCAGGGTCCAATAAGAATAGGAAAAAAGTGGTGCAAAAGAGCAAATATAAACTAAGGGGACTAAGGAGGTTACAGGGGTGTAACTCTGCGGCAAAATTAACCCAATGGGGTTCAAGGGAAAGAAGAACATTCTGGCATGAGTGCATATATGGTAGCAGGGTGACATAAACTTAACAAACTAATAGAACAACAAAGCTTAAGAAATATTAACATGTGGCTGCAAAGTCTCATGGTTTTCCTCACCATGACCTGAAAGTGTGTCTTTCCCCATTTGCCTCGGTCCCTCCAGGGTTGAGGCATAGCTACCTCGGGGGTAAGCCCCTGGGCCTCCACAGATCTGGACTGTGTTCAACTGGATCTTAAAAAATCTCTTAGGACAGATTCCAGAACCTCATTGGGATACTTACTCCAGTGTTGATATCTTCAGTTATGTTATTTTTCCTTTCATTAGTCAGAACGTCCTCTGTCCTACTAAATAACCACCACCTCTTGGCCTCCCACAGTGCATTTCAGTGAAAAGCCTCACACTTCTCAGTAACCTTAAGATCTCTTGCAAATTAACTTAATTTTTTTGGTAGTAACACTTCAATTTACTTAGTTATTTATTATTTGCTAGCAAAGGTTTTGTTCTGAAATTCAGGAGGGGAAGAAGTGTTTGCTTTATGGAGTAAACCATCCTTGACTTCTTCAGTCAAATAACTTGCTGATTTTTAGTAATATGTATTGAAGCTGGGATGAGAGGTTTTCTTTCCTGTCTATTCCTAGCTTCTTGTGGATTGTTAAAGTATCATCTGCAGCATATGAAGCAGCAGGTGGTCAATAGGTTATGCACTGAAACACGTGATCAGGTGCTACAGTGCAGATTATTCTTGGTCATCAGAAGGAACACACATTTCAGAGTTGCTTGTCAAAAACCCACACACAGTTAATGAACCATGTTTCAGTTTTCATGGCCTTCACTGCATTAATACCAGGTAATGGGTTGCAGAAAATTGCGGTCAGGTTATTTGTTTAGCCAAACCTGTTCCTCATTCAATATAGTTCATGTTGGTTTACCAGTAAGGTCAGATGCACATTTTCTGAAATGTGCTTATTATATCAGCACCCATTGGGGTAATTTTGGCTAAATACATTTTGCTTTTCCTGTGTTGTTTTGTTTTCTTTTGTTGGGGTTTTTTGTTCAGTTGGTTGGGGTTTTTTGTTGTTGTTTTGTTTTTGTTTTTTTTTAATATATTTTTAAATTATTAAAAATCTTCACCTTCTCATATGAAGGAGATATATGAGTATGAATGTAGTAGTGATAATAAATTATTGTAATCTGATGTAATATACATTAGACAAAAAAAAAATTCCTAATCTTTGTGTGTTATTCTACTTTTCCTATTGAGCTCATTAAACTAAGTACTATTATTATTTAAGAGTTCTAGAAAAAAGTCTCATTATAGATTCTACACCTTGATAACTAGTTACCATTACATATGTAGCCTTTGGGCTAACAGTTTTTCTTCTTTATAGAAACAAAAAGGGAGGTGAGTAATTTCTTCTTTAGTTAATTCATAGCATTTCTTCATTTTCCAATCTAGAATTATGAGAAGTCACTTTGAAATGTTGTCCAGGGTGTCTGGACAGTTCATCCAGGTGTGTGGTGCAATTCTTGGGACTGTCCTGTGCAGAGCCAGTCGTTGGGCTCAATGGTCTCTATGGGTTCTTTCCAGCTCAGGATATTCTCAATTCTTTGGTTTTCTAGATGAAGATTTTCACCTCATATGCATGAGAAGATAAGCCTTTCAGGACCATATAATGTTGACCCAAGTTTTATCTGGTTAAAGTCATCGCAGTGCACTTTTTGTATAACATGAGTTGGTGTGTTAATAAAAATTCAGACATCTCCTGTTTCACCTTTTTGATGAGTTGGCAGTTAAAAGGCTTGAAATTAGGTGTGGCAGATGCAAAATAAGTTCTTATCATTAAATTGAGAAAGAAAATTAACTGCCAAGATTTTTGCGCTTGCAGATAAAAAGAAGTAGAATATTCTTGTGAAAGAAGAGATAGAGGTCTCATATGAACATCTGTAATTGTAGAGCAAGGAACGTCTCTTGCTTGAAGGCTATTTTGTTAACTCAGTAGGCATTTCTAGAATTATTTTATGATAAATTGTTATATCTAGCTACCACTGCTAAGATTTTTCAAAGATATGTAGTTGTTTATCTCCTTTCTTTAAGTACTCATCTATCATTTGAGTGTCACTGATAGCCTCAAAACAACTCAGCTGAATCTAATCTTTCAAGCATTTACACTCTTACTGGTGGATATATACAAAGTCATTATACTGTTGCTGCCTTCCTACACCCTTAAGCTCTGGTGTTAGACAAAATCCCAAAACTGCTAAGAAGGATTCTCAGAATAACTGTTTTCCTTTCCTTTCTTTTCCCTGATTCATTTAGCTTGCTTTAAGATCTTCTAAGCCACCTGTATGGGTTTTTCTTATGCCAGCATAGATCAATGACAAAAGAATTTAGCTGTAAAGACAAACTGGGATTCAAGTCTTTTTACTTTTAGCAAAGCCTTGAAATTCTGACTCCCACAAACTTTGGGAGTGCCTAAACCAACAAGTGTTACTAAGTGATTGTCTTGGGTAAAATGAATAAAAAACTTCTGGGCTGGGATACAAGATTCCCCATCTTTAACTGCTGTAATCACAGGCAAATTGTAGTTTCTCTTCCCAGGACTGGGTCAGTAATGTGTGCTCAACAATGGTGAGATGAAGTAAAGAGAATTTCCAGAGAGCAAGGGTTCTGCTCACCCAGCTGAGAGTCTAGCACTAGGACACTGATTTCTGGTTTCTCAGTCTTGTATTTTATCTTTACTTCAAAGAGTTTGTATTTTTACCATAGAACAACAGTTCTAACTTTAAAGTTTCCAGAGATTAGCTCGTAACTTCATGGTTAGCACAACCTTCTCTGGTTATGACAGATCTTTAGGAAAGTAAAATATTAAATGCTTGTGGGTAGGCTTTTGTTTTCATAAAGGGGGTCAATGGAAATTTTCCTTTTAATATGTTTCTTTTAATCTATTAATATTATAATTCCTGAAAAAATACTTACTTTCTTTACACCACTTACGAAAGGATTTCATTATCATAGAATCATAGAATGGTTTTGGTTGGAAGGGATTTTAGAGGTCATCTAGAAAATCCTCCTTATGAAAGGATTTCCATCATAAACAGCTGGAAAATCTGCCCTAAAAAGAGTTTGGTTGCAAAATAGATGCCCAATTTTTCTATCTGTACAGACTGTGGAATAAACCATGTTTGTATTTGCTTAAATCAAGCTTGAAGGAAACACCTCATACACTGAGTTTTCAAAATTAAAAAAAGGAAAAAAAAAAGGGGGGAGGGATGTCAGGTGTCGTATTTGGAACAAGAACAAAAGAACAAAAGTTGCATCTAAGAAAATATGAAAGGGATGAGGAAAGCAGGAATCTTTGGTTGATGTACTTCTATATATGTGGTATAAACCAGAAGTAATCATAATACTTCTTGTGCCATTATTCTTTAGTTTTGTTTTGTTTCTCTCCTCTTGATTGTAGTTTTCTAGAACAATTTTTCTAAAAATAAACTTTTATATGTTAATTAAATTACATTTTTTTCTGTAGTGACCTATGAAGTGTAATTTCCCAATTCAGCATTGGATTTCTTATTTTCCAGACGTGACAGATGTTCAGCTTCTCATCAGGCTTAGTAATATAACTCTTTTTCAGTTAAATAAATCTCTTTTAGCTATTTTTTTAAGAACATGTTGTTAAAGAAAGTTCCAGCAGATCTGAGTATATTTTTGGTAACTAAAGTGTTCCTCATATAAAGACAATGCTTACGTGTTTGCTCTTAAATGAGGAAAAAAAAATTGCATTAAACGAATGTCTATTTGAAGATTACCCTTCCATATTATTTTCCAAATAAGATAGAGTTCTGGAATGGGAACTGATCTTGTCCTTTTAAGTAGTAGAAATTTGCTAAACAAATAATCAGTGTGCATTCTGAAATTATTAATGTTGAATGCACTTTAAAATGAAAAATAAAGCTCTAAATTGCATAAGTATTAATGATAAACCCTGAATTACAACTTGCTGACTTCACACAAAGCAGAGAGTAAGCACCTGAAGATAACAGATTACCAGTCCTGGTATTAAAAACAATTAATAAATCTGCCAGTTAGAAAGACCAACATAGAAGATCCCAATCAAATCAAAATAGCATTCACTTGCTAACCATTGCTGTTCTGGTACCCAGCAAAACCTCAGTCCTTATGAGCTTCTCTTTATTAATTGCACTGCATTATCTGGCCATCTGCTCTGTCTTCCAGAAGAGCAGCATTCCTTTGGTGGTCATTATTAACAGATTTCATGCTTTGTAGTTTATTTGTGCTGCCTGCTGTCATTAAAAATCTTTCTTTTTCAAAAGAAAAGGGGAGGAAACAAAAATGGGTGGAAATCCCAACAGTCAATTACTCAAGGAAGATTAGCCCAGAAGACTAAATGATGCCATGTGAGTTATGAAAGAACATTTTTTTTTCTGTTGCTTTATGATCAAAATTTTGAAACTATTTATCATAGCAGAAAGACTGCCATCAATTCACACCCAGTGACAGACAAAAACCCAGTAAGTTATATAAAATTGTATGTCTTGTTTATTTGTTCTTTCTCCAGCAAGTATTCCCCGGGAATCTTCATAACTTGTATATTCCACAGGTGCTTTACCATTTCTGGATGAGCATCATGCACTAAATTTTTCAGCTCTGCTGGGTGTTTTCTGGACACCAGTAAATTAGTGTGTGTGTATATGACTTGCATTTCCTCTTTGAAAGTTTTTTTCTCTCATGGGGACCTCAGAGCACTGGAATCCCAAAGGATGAAACTAAGCTGAGTATATGAACAATCCATACCAGTCTTCAGTGCAATTACTTCAACTGCTGTGAAAGTTAAGTGAGAAGGAATTTGCCTTTTTATTTTTAGGCACTGTTCCAAGTTCCTCTAAACCACAACTAAAGTAGAAACATAATCATCGGAACAGCTCTCTGGCTTTTGCATTTATTGTTATTTCTCTGCTATTTTCTTGATTTGGGGAAAAAAATTATGTCAGTAAATGGCCATGAGTTTATGAAACATTACCTCACATCATGTCTGTCATTTGCCTAATGTAGTTTCCTCCTAGCTCTGTGTGGGTTAATAAACTTGGATGTGATCTATGCAGAAAAAGAATCCTTCATGGCATTCATACAGCTGTGCTGTAGTTTCAACAGACAGTGGTTTGTACTTGCCAGCTGGATAGCTAGCAGACAGATTTTGGGGGCAGACCACCCAGCACGGTTAAGTAGATAGAGGAAACAGAATAATTTACTAATCCTTTTTTGCAACTCAGCTGTTTTGTTCTCATCCTTTAGGGGTGTTAAAAAAAAAAAACAAAAAAGAATGTTTTACAGATTAATTATTTTCAAATTGTGTACATTAAAATTTAGATAAACGAAGCATAATACCTCAGCACCTCTTAATGTTTCTGCAACACCTTGAGATGTACATTCAGAATTTATGCTGTGCATGACAAGCACAGATGAAATATTTATTTCATCTTTATCTGACTTGGCAACATAATTTCTCCTCTGATTCACTAATACATCAGACTCTTCCCTGATAAAATGCATTTACAGCGCTAGTTCTCAAGACATTACTAGTATAAAGAAAAAAACTAGGTCATTTAATTTGATCTGATTACGTTAGTTATTAAGCTTATTTAATTTACTACCATAAATTGTTTTGAAGCAGGAGATGGGTTTGGATTAGCCTTCAGAGATAAATGATATCCAAATCTAGCTCACTGAATTTGCCAAGATCTTTCTTCATGCTAAAGTTATTATGAAATGACAAAGTAATAATATTTATGAGCATCTCTGTACTTGTATGTGGGAAGGGAACATCTCAGATTATGATTCCTGTCCCCATGTCTATTTTTACTTGCATATCCCCCAGTTGGATAAAATACTAAGATAACATGGAACAAGATCCCCTTTCACTTCCATTTTTGCCTTTATGATAGTCAGATGTTTTAATGACTCATATGGAACAATGTTTTGTGTGTTTGCTCTTTCTCTTGCCCAAATAGATTGACCTCCTATAAGCAATGTCCAAACTTTAGCAAGAGACAAAGGTTCTAGAAGTAGACTAGACATAGTGTTTGTGTGTCATCACTGGGGAATGAAGACATGGTTTGAGACATGTTTAAAGCTCTCTAGAACTGAATCTTTCTCACTCATGTTGGAGAGAATGCTTCCCTTCTCCTTGTAGGCAGAATGCCTGATTTCCAGAAACTGATAAGGTGCAGCTAGACACTTAGCTCATACATACCTATCTCTCTCAAAACCAATGTAGTTCTGAGTGTGCTTATAAAACTTTTGGGTGTGTTTTAAAACTTTTGGACTAAAATACAAAGTGGCCCAAAAGACCAAGTCAGTTTTAGCTCTCACAGTTCTGGACATTGGGTATATCTGTGTATGAATCCCACTTTGTGGAAGATAATTCTTCAAACTGCCCACTGTCATAACCTAAAGAGCTTTGTAATTGCAGAGCAGTATTGTAGCATGAGGACTGAATTCCTGTTATGTGAATCTAGACAAAATATACTTTGCAAAAAAAAGTGTAACATTTCCCAAGTGATAGTAGGCATTTAATTCATAGGGCCAACATACCTGGAAATAGAATTCCCCAAATGTGTAATTGTAGAGTTCAATTCTGTTATGAATTTTTCTTTTGCATGGCAATGTGTAAAAATTTTGGCTGTACTTGTTTTGATAATGGTCTGGACCGCAATTTCATGACTTTTATTTCTGTCGGTTTCTTTACGTGGATTTTGATTAAATATTAATAAAAGTCACCATTATTTTGGCAGCATATGAATATCAGCTGACTTGGATGACTGACTAATTTACTCACACATGTTCAGTATTTTTAAGCCATGTCTAGAAAACAGAGCAATATATGAAGTGACATTTTGCTGTTATTGTTCCAGTCACTTTAGTGCACATGCATAAATGCAGGTTTTTGTGTAATTTATTAGTCATATATAGAATTAAGTGATCCTATTTCTTTTATAATGGGATGACTTTATATATTTGGCTGAAAATCATACTGGGGTTTTGTTTCATGGCATACATTTCTTCTAGTATTATGTATTTTCCAATATTTTTCTTTCTACATTTTATTCCTTTCTGAGTTTTTTTTCTTTCTGTTACATTTTTATGCTGAATCTTATTTTTCAGTATTTTATCCTTTTGAATATCTGTTTCCTAATCCCTGTAATTTTTTCCCCAAGTTTCTCTATAAGAGGTTATCACTATCTAGCTGTTTAAAATAAGTAGATAGATCTAATCCAATCAACTAAAATTTGCTTAAACTATTATAACTAAGATAGTTTGCAAAATGAAAAATCATACTCCCTCTGTATCTGTGTAAGAAAATAGAACATGGNTGAATATCTGTTTCCTAATCCCTGTAATTTTTTCCCCAAGTTTCTCTATAAGAGGTTATCACTATCTAGCTGTTTAAAATAAGTAGATAGATCTAATCCAATCAACTAAAATTTGCTTAAACTATTATAACTAAGATAGTTTGCAAAATGAAAAATCATACTCCCTCTGTATCTGTGTAAGAAAATAGAACATGGGGTTTTTTTAATTTTTTTTAAATGTTAAGAAAACTGCATTCTCTTGTTAGACAAAAATAGGCTCCTAATTAGTGAATTGAATCAAAAAACTTAGAGTTCGTATTTTGACTGTATTGTCAAGTCTACACTGTGTGTGTCTGTCTGCTGCCAAATCTTGTTTTTATTTTGGGAATAAAAATATTACTTAAAAAGGTAGCTAAGCCAGAAGCAAAATTTAACCAATATCTATTTAACACTGTAATAGTTCTTCCTAATGGAGATTTAAGAGATTATTGTAAATATTGGCAAATAGAGGATAGCTCTCTACAATTGCAACAAACAACAAATACCTGAGTTTCAGAAGACTAACTTTATCAACCCATTCCTTATCTAGGAATGAATTCCTTGAGGTGAACATGTGTGGGTCCAATTTACATTCTTTTTTTAATACTGCATGAATTTGACAGTAGGACTGATCACAGATTAACACAATTATGTCAAATCAAAGGACTGAAATGTTAAGAAACACCTATATTTGCCTTTGAGCAGCACATGGTAACTCAATGAGTATACTCGCTCTGAATATAGTCACTCTCCTTCCTGAAAGGAAAGAATCAGGCAATAAAGGACAATTATGCTAACTTCTCATTTAGCTTCCTTGATCTTTTGCTTTTCATTTAGATCAAGATATTTTGTATATTCTATTGCCTGTGATCTGTAGTTCTTCATTAGAAAAGAGAACAGCTGCCAATCACATACCACGAGTTGACTCTACATCTGCCCACCCTTCAAGTACACTGTGGCAGCAGGTAAAAGAGGTAAAAGTGTTCTTATGAACAATAAGGGTATTTAAATCTATTGATGCAACAAATTTCACTCAACTGTGAAGAGATATGAATATGTTGTGAAAAGAGCCACTAACATATGCTGGCTTAATGAATTGTCAGCAGTATTTAAATGATGAAAACTTTTTCTTCTTTTATAACAAATTAACTGAAGAAAGATAAGTGGAATAAATAAAGGAAGAAAGGATAAATAATGAAATGTTTTTGCTAGATTAAAAAAGGGGAGTATCACCATTTTATCTGACTGTAGGGTATGATATACCTCTGACCAGATCATAAGAGCAACAAAGTCATAGTGGTGTGAATTTGGAAGGCAAGAGCCAGTATATAGTTAGGCAGAGTCTTGGACTTGGACTATTAGTCTCTGTATTATGAAAGGTGATAAATAAGGCCTAGAACTTATATTTTATATTTTGTTCATTCTGGTGCCTTAGTGCTACAAGCTTGTACTTAGAATATTCATTGAATAAAACTAAATATAAATATGAGAATGTTTTTATGAACAAGTGTCAGTATGTTTTGGGTGTAGTTTAAGCTTAGCTTCAGTAAGAGGGAGCATTGAATGTAGGCAGTGCTGTGAGTCACTGTGAACCCGCAGATTGTAGATGCCACCAATTTGTGAACAGTGTAGCAAAGCCAGATGGAAACAAAATAGTTGACTGGTCATTTTTAAT
>WBMY01017195.1:399561-429183 GCA_013397315.1 Donacobius atricapilla
TATATATATATAAAATATACATATTTGTGTATATTATAACCCAAAAATATTTTCCAGTTCATCCCCCGGGCTATATTGGCACTGGAGGCTGCCCAGACCCAGATGCAGCATCTTACACTTGATCTTGTTAAAACTCATGGCATTCCCAGGATCCCACTTTTCAAGCTTGTCCAGGTCTCTCTGGTTGGCATCCCATCCTTCAGGTGTGGCAACCACACCATTCAACTTGGTGTCACCTGCAAATCTGCTGAGGGTGCACTCATTTCTCTCATGTAGGTGATTAATGAAGGTATTAAATAACATTTGTCCCAATATGGACCCCTGAAGAACACCACCTGCCATTGATGTCCATTGACACTTTGACTCATTGACCACTACCCTCTGAATGTGACCATCCAACAAATTCCTTATTCCTTTAACGTCTACCATTGAATCCATCTCCCTGCAATTCAGAGCGAAGGATATTGTGAGGCAACAGTGTCAAAGACTTTACAGAAGTCCACATCCTTTGTCCGCTAATGTAGTCACTCCACCATAGAAGGCCACTAGTTTGGTTAGGAAGGATTTGGTGAAGTNGAAAAATCATACTCGCTCTGTATCTGTGTAAGAAAATAGAACATGGTGTTTTTTTAATTTTTTTTAAATGTTAAGAAAACTGCATTCTCTTGTTAGACAAAAATAGGCTCCTAATTAGTGAATTGAATCAAAAAACTTAGAGTTCGTATTTTGACTGTATTGTCAAGTCTACACTGTGTGTGTCTGTCTGCTGCCAAATCTTGTTTTTATTTTGGGAATAAAAATATTACTTAAAAAGGTAGCTAAACCAGAAGCAAAATTTAACCAATATCTATTTAACACTGTAATAGTTCTTCCTAATGGAGATTTAAGAGATTATTGTAAATATTGGCAAATAGAGGATAGCTCTCTACAATTGCAACAAACAACAAATACCTGAGTTTCAGAAGACTAACTTTATCAACCCATTCCTTATCTAGGAATGAATTCCTTGAGGTGAACATGTGTGGGTCCAATTTACATTCTTTTTTTAATACTGCATGAATTTGACAGTAGGACTGATCACAGATTAACACAATTATGTCAAATCAAAGGACTGAAATGTTAAGAAACACCTATATTTGCCTTTGAGCAGCACATGGTAACTCAATGAGTATACTCGCTCTGAATATAGTCACTCTCCTTCCTGAAAGGAAAGAATCAGGCAATAAAGGACAATTATGCTAACTTCTCATTTAGCTTCCTTGATCTTTTGCTTTTCATTTAGATCAAGATATTTTGTATATTCTATTGCCTGTGATCTGTAGTTCTTCATTAGAAAAGAGAACAGCTGCCAATCACATACCAAGAGCTGACTCTACATCTGCCCACCCTTCAAGTACACTGTGGCAGCAGGTAAAAGAGGTAAAAGTGTTCTTATGAACAATAAGGGTATTTAAATCTTTTGATGCAACAAATTTCACTCAACTGTGAAGAGATATGAATATGTTGTGAAAAGAGCCAGTAACATATGCTGGCTTAATGAATTGTCAGCAGTATTTAAATGATGAAAACTTTTTCTTCTTTTATAACAAATTAACTGAAGAAAGATAAGTGGAATAAATAAAGGAAGAAAGGATAAATAATGAAATGTTTTTGCTAGATTAAAAAAGGGGAGTATCACCATTTTATCTGACTGTAGGGTATGATATACCTCTGACCAGATCATAAGAGCAACAAAGTCATAGTGGTGTGAATTTGGAAGGCAAGAGCCAGTATATAGTTAGGCAGAGTCTTGGACTTGGACTATTAGTCTCTGTATTATGAAAGGTGATAAATAAGGCCTAGAACTTATATTTTATATTTTGTTCATTCTGGTGCCTTAGTGCTACAAGCTTGTACTTAGAATATTCATTGAATAAAACTAAATATAAATATGAGAATGTTTTTATGAACAAGTGTCAGTATGTTTTGGGTGTAGTTTAAGCTTAGCTTCAGTAAGAGGGAGCATTGAATGTAGGCAGTGCTGTGAGTCACTGTGAACCCGCAGATTGTAGATGCCACCAATTTGTGAACAGTGTAGCAAAGCCAGATGGAAACAAAATAGTTGACTGGTCATTTTTAATCTCTACCACATGCCAAATACACAGATGATTGTATTAAACTCATGAGTGTTACAAGTTTCAGTATTTGGAGAAGGAATTGATGAAATTGAAAACAATGTGAGTTTGCTGATCTGAATTCCAACTACGGATCTAATAGTAGCAAAGGCTCACCCTCATGAGTCAAACCACAAGTCTTTGTCAGTCTTTGAAACATTTATACCATTTGCACATGAAGACCAGTAAGTAAAGATGCTGTACTTTAGCAACTGAATGATGAAACCACCGTGTATGCCTTTGCACTGTCTCTTGATGCGAATTGCATGTTATTATGGTGTATGTTAGGCTATTTCCATCACATAAGATGACTGTGAAACTGTTTTGAACTCTCACGTAAGTTATTATTATATGTATATAATATATATTATATATTTATATATATATATATAAAATATACATATTTGTGTATGTTATAACCCAAAAATATTTTTCAGTTCATCCCCCGGGCTATATTGGCACTGGAGGCTGCCCAGACCCAGATGCAGCATCTTACACTTGATCTTGTTAAAACTCATGGCATTCCCAGGATCCCACTTTTCAAGCTTGTCCAGGTCTCTCTGGTTGGCATCCCATCCTTCAGGTGTGGCAACCACACCATTCAACTTGGTGTCACCTGCAAATCTGCTGAGGGTGCACTCATTTCTCTCATGTAGGTGATTAATGAAGGTATTAAATAACATTTGTCCCAATACGGACCCCTGAAGAACACCACCTGCCATTGATGTCCATTGACACTTTGACTCATTGACCACTACCCTCTGAATGTGACCATCCAACAAATTCCTTATCCCTTTAACGTCTACCATTGAATCCATCTCCCTGCAATTCAGAGCGAAGGATATTGTGAGGCAACAGTGTCAAAGACTTTACAGAAGTCCACATCCTTTGTCCGCTAATGTAGTCACTCCACCATAGAAGGCCACTAGTTTGGTTAGGAAGGATTTGGTGAAGTCATGTTGGCTGTCTCAAATTGCTTTCCTGTCCTCTTCCATGTGCCTTAGTACAGTTTTTCAGGAATGTCTGAGCCATGATATTCCGAAGAACAGAGGTGAGGCTGACAGGTGGGCAGATCCCTGAGTCCTGCTTTCTGTCCTTTTTAAGGATGGATAGAATGTTTCCTTTCCCCCAGTCGCCAGAGGCTTCAGCTGACTGCCATGACTTTTCGAGTATCATGAAGAGTGACGTGGCAACAACATCAGCCAATTCCTTCAGGGCTCTGAGATATGTCTAATCAGGTCCAAGAGACTTGTGCACATTCAGGTTCCTCAGGCAGTCAATGCACTCAGTATTTTCTTACAGTGGGAAGCATTTTGCTCCCCCAGTCCCATCCTGCTGACAAGCCACTTGAGAGGTGTGGGAAGGGAGACTGTCATTGAAGACTGAAGTTAACTATAGCTATAGAAATCTCTCTGTTTATTCTTTGTGCCTCTTGCTAGGTTCAGTTCCAGCTTTGCCTTGGTCTTCTCATCTCATCCCTACACAAACTTCTTCTCTGTTCTCTTCCCAGATTACCGGTCCTTGTTCCCACTGTCTGCGCATTTGCTTATTTCCCTTTAATTTGACCAGCAGGTCCCTACTCAGGCATACTGGTCTCTTGCCTTCCTTGCCTGATTTTTTTGCTCCTGAGGGTTGCCAGCTCTTGCACTCTAAGGATTTCCTTAAAGATCCGCCGGCTTTATTTCACTTCCTTGCTCCTGAGGGTGGTCTCCCAGGGGATCATGTTGACCATCTCCTTAAAGGTTTGGAAATTTCCTTTCATAGATCCCAGGGGCCTAACTTTACTCTGCTGCACCCATATCCCTCAAGACTGCAAACTCCATCAGTGCATGGTCAGTGCATTCCAGGCTGCCTCTCACCTTGACATCTCCATTTAGCTTGTTTGTGACATTAGACCCAGTATCTCCTCTCCTCTGGCAGGGCTGTCTATTACCTGGCTCAAGAAGCTGTCCTCCATGCACTGCAAGACTGTCCTGGACTGCCTGCAGCTCACTGTGCTGCTTTCCCAGCAGACCTCATGGTGGTGTCCGAGCAGGACAAGAGCCTGTGAGTGCTTTGCCTCCAGTGGTGGAAGAAGAAAAGCTTCATCAATAGGCTCCCCTGCATCAGGTGGTCTGTACTAGACATAAACTATTAGGCTCTCTTTGTTACCTTCATCTCTGATTTTTGCCCGCAGGCTTTTGTCCTGCTCAAGGCTCTTCTACAGAGAAAGCTCTTCACGCTCAATCCAGCTCTTACTGTAGAGGACAATTCTTACATCTCTCCTTCCTCCCCAGTCTCTTCTGAACAGGCTGTAGCCATTGGCAGTTGCACTCCAGAAATGAGTTTTGTCCCACCGAATCTCAAAATCAACCCCAATAATCTTAGTCCAAAAATTACAAAAGCATGCAAAATACTGCTGATTATTTTCATCTCCAGTTTTTTTTTTTCCCCAGTGGCCATTTCTATAGAATTAGGATAAAGGTAATTAAGTAAAAATGTAAAAAAAAAAGAAAAAAGAAAAAAGAAAAAAAGAAGTTGTGTGTTCCAGGCATTTGAAAATAATGCAAGACTGGTTAAATTTCATAAGCAAATGGAAAAACGTGCTGAGCTTTTTGGGAAGAAAGAGTTTTATTTTTATACACAGTCCTCTTAAAAATATAACACTGAAAAGGTTTTACCTATATTTTTTGTTTCATTTTTAATCTAGATTGCATGATTAGTAATACAAGTAGTTTGTCTTTTTTTTTCTTTCCAAAATATGTACTAAAGTATGCAGTGGACAGCAAAACTGAGATCTCAAATAACTGTTTTTAGAAAAATTGAACCCCATAGATATCACTAAATATAAACATAGTTTTATTTCTAGACTCAAGAGTAAAGATGTGTAATAGATCTCAGTCACACAGCTACTAAAACCTTCCACATTTAGAAAATATTTGTCTTATTCTTCATACAGAAATACTAATCGGTTAGTAATTTTTATGCTTTATGTTTATTCTTTTATTGATTTATTTTTATTGCATTTTGAAAAACTTCACAACCTACATTAGTTTAATGTGACTATTTTGATTTTATTAGGCCAAGCTTATTTATAAAGTAGCAGTAATCAGTATGCATTCTATGTGGAACTGTGACAAAATTGACATTTTGAAATATGCAATTTCATATCCAAAATTGTTAGAGTATTCTTTAGCCAGAATAAGTTCCTGAAACCAATTACTTTGACTTAATTTATCAAATATATCATAGCTGCATTTGTCTGTAGATACACAGCATACAGAGTTGTGTTATATTGCTAATGTAATGAAACTGTTACTTCTTGTGGTTTAAAATAATCATAGATGTTTTCCATGTTGAGGAAACTTCTGAGACCTATTACATATACCAAATATTATTAAGACAATGAAAGTCAAAACCCACAATACATAATGTAAATATGCTCTGTCACACAGTTTTGTTTTTTTTTTTTCTTACAAGCAAAGTTAAATGTTATATAATAGGGTAGGTTTCAGAAGTCATGGTAAAGTTGTAAATATATAAAGATTTATATGTTTAATAATAGATATTCATAAAACAGAGAAGTAATAACATTCCAGAAGTTCTTATTTCCTAGTGAAACCTAATTTTATTTTTTTTCAGATAGCTCTTCTATGAAGTCATTGAGTTACGTAAGAAGTACAATGTAAAAGTTTGCCAAAGTAGTCAGTCTGTCATAGAATATCTTTAGTTGGAGGGTACTCATAAGGGTCAGTGGGTTCTAGTCTCTACCAATCAACTGTGTGACTAAAGGCTGTCCAGATGCTTCTGTGGGCTCTGGCAGGCTTAGTGCCGTGACGCCCTTGGGGCAGGCTGTTCCAGTCCCCACCTCCTCTGTGTGAAGAACCTGTTACTAATCTGAACTTACCCCTGATGCAGCTTCTTTCCATTTCCTCATGAAATGATGCTGGTCACTGAAAGATCAGTATCATCTTCTCCTCTACCCCTCTTGAGGAGGTTTCAGACTGTGATGAGGGCACTCCTCAGCATCTCCTTAGACAAAATTGATCAGATTTTGCCAAATAGTGTTTTCACGGTCTGTAAAGCTCCTGCAATTTAATTATTATTACGTTTTCATACAGATGTTGCCCCCAGATCTAGTAATTTTTTAAATTCTGTAAAGAATTTGATGCATCCTTTCGATTTTGGTATTCAGAATTATGAATTCTGAATTCCCAAAGCCCATATACCTCCCTATTTTATGTATTATTGCATTGAAGATTACTTGTCAATTTAAAAAAAATATATTGCATATTATTTCTCAAAGAACAAGGTTGAATAAAGGACTTGAACTCAGTTTTTATGATTTACCACTCAGCATATAGAACTCACTACACTGCAGCACACACAATGAAGAGAAACCTCAAATTTTCATATTTTCAGTTACTGATAAGGTTTTGTGTGATACTTTCCCCCAGTTTAATTTTTTTGTTTGTTTTGTTAGGTTTTTGTTTTTGTTTTATTTGTTTGCTTGCTTTTGGGGTTTTTTTCCTTCCCTTTTAACATGTTTACGACTTTTGTGGTAAGTTTTTAAAACTCTTAGGCATTCCCAAATACTCCTTTAGTTAGTGAGGGTTCTGAGAATTAAAAAACCTGTGAAGTCAAGCTGAGCTCCCAAATCAGCAAAAATGGGCTGCCCCCAGATCAAAAGCCCTTAAAAGAAAAAACTCTTTAATATAATTTTATTTTATATGAATAAAATTATAAAGCTGCAGGTCAAAAATGTTTAAGGGACACCAAATTGCTTTAAAGAGACTAGTGATTTTAAAAGAGATTCTTATAGACAAAGCTGAAGAATTGCTAATAGAAGCATTTAATAAAAAAAACACAAAACCTTGACTCATAAATCAAATTCTGTGCACACCACTGTACAATTAAAATAAAAGCATAAACAGCAATGAAAATTTTTGAAATACATAACAGATTACTTCTGACACTCAATATATAAAGACTGTCACTTTTCTAACTGTTCAGATCTAACTCTTTAAAACACTCTAGTCAGAATTAAGTTGAAACAAAGTTAGGATAGAAAAGGAAACCTAATATTTTCCATATGCACTGTCATATTCCATCCCTTTTCTAATATTCATGTTCCATTAACATTTAGTATTGGATGAATCTAGGCTTGAAGATACAAATGATAAAAACAAACTAAAGTATTTCTCACTTGCTTTGATAATTGTTATCCATGCAGTATTTGCTCAGCTGAAGCCATTTTGTTTTATGACAAGATAGTATAAATTCTGAGGCAAATAATAAAAATCTTGATTTCTTATTATATTGGATATAGAACTGCCACAGAATCATACTATGTTGACAAGATTGAAATTTGCAACACTAAAAACTAGTACAGCTTTGATCATTTCAATGCTAGAACTTAGTGTTGGAAAATCCTACCCTCGGCGTTGAGTTAAAGATATCAAATGAAACTGGGAATGGAAGACCTCAGTTTACCTGCAGGCTATCTACAGCAATGGTAGTGTTAATGCATGTTTTTCTATGTTACCCCTTAAACTAGCTCAGTCAAATCACTGTCTTTCCTGAAAAAAGTTTTACAAAAAGATAAATGTGTCTTGTGAAATAAATAATTTTCTTTGTGTCTTTGTACAGCAAAGTGAATTATATTAAACAGTTTTTATTATTTTCCTATTTTAAATGGACATAAAACACTTTGAGTCAACTGGTAAATTCTAATTAATCTGAAACATGTTTTTCAATATTTGATAGACACAATTTTCTCCAATGCTTTTCTATACCTATATTTCATAAAATTCTGCATTATTTGGACAATGATAACACAGGAAAATCGAGAAATTGCACTTAAAAGATGGCTGACATTTTAGTACATTAGAAATACCAAACTATAAATTCTTCATATCTCTCAGATGCAGAAAGCCACAGGTACCTGGCAGTAAAAAACAAATTAGTAGCCATCTAATGGGGTAGTATATTTTTCTCCATGGTTAGAAATTTTCATTTATTAGAATGTTTAATTAGAAATGGGCCAATTTCTTATTTACATGATAAGCATTAACTATAGCTGTAAGACCTACCACCTGTAGTGTGCCTGCAGCAGTGCATGTTGTCTGTTTTATATGCAAATATTGTACGTCTGTAGTGTGTCTACAAGTTTCTGTAATATACCTGTAAGTGTATGTGCTAACTAACCTTTCACAGGTGCTGCAACCAGCCTTACCAACTCTTCAGATTTTATCATGAATCTCACAATATTTGGTGTGTGCGTGTTTCTTTTGATTTAATTTGAATTTTCAGTCCAGTCTCATAATTATTGGTAGGGAACATATGTACTTGTTCTAATGCCTTTTGAATTTGTCTTCCATTACTTTCACTTGGGCTGGTCATTAAATAAATGATATTTCACTGTGCTTTCTGCATTAGAACTGAGGTTGCCCTGCCCCTTCCCCAACATGATTGTCATATTCTGTTGTTCTGAGACCCACCTTTATTTAGATCATTAAGTATTCAGGTAAAAAGACTGGAAACTGAAAGTTTCACACTGAAGGTGAGTGCTCTAGATATTTGAGTAAAAAGTTAACACCCTTCTGCTCTACAAACCTACAGAATAGTTTGTCCTTATAAAGAACGATGGGAAGGCAGAGACATTATGTTAGTAAAGCTCTTTCCTGTGATTGCTGGACCATTAAGCAAAGACCATCTGGCCTTCCCTTCAAAAAGGGCTTTCACCACTGAGCACCTAAGGTGTCCAAGCAAGAACTGCTCCAATGAGATCTCCTGTGAAGACAGGCTGAGAGGGTTAGGATTGTTCAGACTGGAGAAAATAAGACTTCAAGTAGACCTTTTCAGCACCTAGAGGGGGACTTTTTACAAGAGCATTTAGTGATAGGACAAGGCGGAATGGCTTTAAACTGAAAGAGAGTGTGTTTTGATTAGCCATTAGGAAGAAATGCTTTGCTATGAGGGTTGTGAGGTACTGTAAGAGCTTACCCAGAGAAACAGTGGATACCCCATCATTGGAAGTATTCAAGGCCAGGCAGGATGGGGCTTTGGGCACTCTGATCTAGTGAGAGGTGTTTCTGTCTATGGCAGGGCTATTGGAACTCAATGATCTTTAAGGTCCCTTCCAACTCAAACTATTCTATATGATTCAATACGGACACCCTGAATACTAGTTGAATTTGGTGTTAAACACCAGCACCTTACTTCTGCCTGCTTTGGCAAGTGCCTTCTCAATTTTGTATCCTCTTCAAATAACACTCATATTCTTAACTCTGTACACACATTATGGGGTAATATAGCGCAACTCTCATTTACAGAAGCAGATTAAGTTAACTCAAATTCTGCAAATCCTTGATAGTCTTTCAAAGGAAGAAATGATTTAAGAAAAGGAAGTTCTTTTACAACTGGCTGATTTTATGAAGATGACCTCTGATATAGCCTGTAGGCTTCTTTAATGTCAAATGTAACTGAATCATACTGCAGTTTTGCTTAATTAGAGGGATTCTTTGGTCTCTCTCATTCTGGTTTGGGAACATATAATCTGTGAGAAAACTGCCATATTGTCAGATTAGATGTAGATTAACCCCAGACTCATTAAACATTATATCTTACAGAGTGAGTGCATAAAAACAAGCTCTTCAAGAAATGTTTTCATCTATTTTTCTGTGTATCACCAACTGAAAGCATATTCCTTAATTAATTTTAATACTTTTCTATGTAAACATTTAGCCAGGAACATAATATCATCAGTGAGTAATGGAAAATAGATTTTATTTAGACATTTGAATAATTAATTTCTTACCCTAATCTGGCAAGACAAGAGAAATAAAATAGAATTTTTAAACTACAAAGAAATTTGTATTAATAATACACTGAAATATATTCCAGGTATTTAAAAAAATAAGTGATGTGAAATGGCATGTGAATGCAAAATCTGGTTTATTTAATGTAAGAAATTTATATGAATCAGTAAAATATGTTAAAATGTTTGACTTTTAACATTTTTGAGACTTAGTCTCAATGACAAATAAAATATATTTTGTATTTCTAGATAAAAGTAACACCTAAATTTATGATCCTTCCACCAAATTTTATTTTAGTCTTCTATGGATTTAAAGCATTCTAAAATAAAAGTATGAGATCCCTTGAGAGTAGTATAAGGAAGTTTAAGGATATACTAATGAGATGTGACAATAAAGGAATTATTCTGCAGGTGTCTGGGTTTTATTGCAGAAGTCATTTGTAGGGATCAAAGAAATGATTGTGAAATATGTCTATTCTTCAGGGAGCAATGTCAGTCTCAGAAATATTATAGCCCTTCTTGCAGAAACATCTGTATTTTCTTTTATTTTCTTTTGTTGAAGAAAATATGAAATTTCAAATAAGATGAATATGATCATCATGTATCTAGTATTATGATTACATGTGCAGTCACAAAAGGTGTTTGTAGTCATAGCTATGGTAGTCATGCTAAGAGCAGAAAGTGTTATTTGAATGTATTGAAAGTGGCTATATCGACAAGAGTTTATTGTGATTTTAATAGTCTCATACAACAAATAGTTTCATGACATACCATCTTTTCCCTGGATGTGTTTTCCCGATGCTCTGAAATATGAGCTCACAACAACAACAAAATTCAACTAATGAAATTTAAACAAACAAGTGAATAAACATAAAAAAATCCAAAACCCAGTGTCAAAGAGAAAAACTGAGGTGGTCCTGCATTCCTAGCTTAACTTTCTATATAAATCAAAAGCTGCGATTTTATTTTTCATATCCATATTCAGGTCTTTTCTATTTTTGTTGGCTATTTTCCTAATACAAATATATGTCTTTTGAAAAAGGATAAGGATTTGCTTTTTCTTTTTCTGAAGTAATAAGTGTTTTTTGTTTGTTTTTAATGTCTATGAGGAACTTTACAAATTATTTTGAAAAATTTAAAATATTTGGAATTTACTGAGTGTGCATTCTTTTTAAAGCCAGCTGCTTAAGGACGTTCCAGATTTTGAGGCTTAAAATGTACAAGAGATCATTTCTGAAAATGGATTCTATATTGACAATGTAACTGATACAGTAGAAGATAGAATTTTTGATATTTTGAGATGATAAGTAATTTCCTACTTAGAAAAACAACAGGGGTTAAAGAGAATAAAGAATGAAATGAAATGAAAGATGTTAAAAGAATAGCTTACCTCCTGTTCATAACTTATAAATTATAAATGCTAACCCATGGAATGTTTGTAGTTGCTGGCTATTGCATGTGTCAGTATTACAAAGGACATTATTATACAGATGGAGTGATGACGTGTAACAAAGCTAAATATACTATAGTTAGTTATGGACTTGAGAATAGAATATGACAATACAAAAGATGTAATTAGATGTTAGCAGAAAAATTAGTGGCATGTACTTTTTGACATTTCTGAATGAATATCTATCCCTAAAAAGTTAAATTTGCAGAAGTCAGCTTGGTGCCTGTACACTTAAGGAAAATGCAATGCTGTTTATCTTCAAAAAGCTAACAACAGGGTATTTAATCAATACTGATTAAGCTAAAAGTTGGACAAAGAAAGATATTAAAACCAAAACAAAACCAATAACTCTTTGGCTGCTTAGGACCTTATGCTGCTCTCCAACCCTGCTGGTGGGGGATGAGTGAGCAGCTGCCAGGTACTTGGTTACCGACTGCAGTGACACCTCAACAGATCTGCATAAGATTTCAGACATACAATCTACTAAAGAAAAATAAGTGTCAAGAAATTGAATGTGTTTTTTTATGGATATGGTTTAGGAATGATGCCCTAAGTATTCCCACTAATGCAAAGCAAGGTGTTGCTTCATACAACATATAGGAGAGAACCCAGCGTGTTTTCACAGAAGTAAATGAATTATGTGTTCAATGGAACAGCTTCACTTGTGCTGTAAAAGTTGAAAAAATTCCAGGACTAAATGCAGCTCTTGATGCTCACTTTTAGTGGATCTGAAATGACCAGTGTTATTCTTGTTCCTTATGATCAAAAACTTGAAGTTAAGTATGATGGATAGGAACTCTGTTTGTAGTCCAGTGGTATTTAATTTTAGCAAAGTGGATGTCAGGTATTTCAAAACAAGCTCTTGATTATTCACTAAGATACTTTCGAACTCTCAAAAGTAAAATTAACTCTTTGACATTGGTTTAGTTTTCTTAGATGATGAAGTGATAATTAATTAGAAAATTTAACCTTTCCATTTTCCACATAATGACATAATGACATCTGCTCTATACCATGAGGCCACAAAATAATTAATTTCTAATACATGGATGTGCATAACAGATTTGCTTCTGTCTGCTGAAGTAAAAAATTCTGAATAATGCTTATAAAGTGATCCCTTCCCCCCTGGTAACTTAAGAAGTCTTTCTTGAATCTTGATTCAAGAGACTTGTCTCATCATCAGACAAGGAAGTTTTTTGTGTGTGTGTGTCTGTAGTTCCTTAGACGTTAAATACAAATAAGATAATCTATGATAAGGAGAATTTATCTCTTCTTGGTCTCTTTTCTAGTCCCTGTCTTTATTAAGGCTGTGGATTGATTTCTTCCATTATTCTTTCTCTTTTGTAGGACTCTTATTCATGGGCATAAGGGCAAGGGGGTTGTGAAAGTTCACTTCTAATTGAAAACACTGATTATTCCTCTGATTAGGGAAGTAATGCAAGTTTTGAGGTTTCTTCGTTCTCTTCATGTAGTGCAATTGGAGCTTCTACTAATCATCATAGGATGATTTTAGAACACAAATATTTATCTAAATAAATTGAAGACAACCTCACAAGGTATTTATATGTAAGGTTAATTCAGCATTGCTTGAATTATTTTCTTTCTTCTTGTAGTGAAAACAACTTAATTTAGAGTAGGGAAAACAGTTTGATTATTTCATACTCTGGTCATAACTATCTGAGTTCTTAGTTGCCAGAGAGAACTAAAGTAATAAAATTAGTGATCCCTAAATGGACTGCTATAAACACTAAAGAAGTATTTATTTTTTTCAGCATGCACAGTTGTTAAAATAAAAATAGTTTCATTTTTTCAAAGGATTCTTCATTTTCTTTCTGTTCAGCCAAATTTTCAGAGATACGGAAGAGTCTACCCTTACATTTGCTTAAGTAAAATATATCTGTCGATATGAGGTCTGGAAGACTGGGTTTGTAGAATACCAACTAAATGACCTGATTTTAGGTAAAACATTCTCTTCTAAATATTGAAATAATTGTCTTTTTGAAGCACTGAGGTTTAGGCTAAGAGGCATTAAGTGTTACAATTTGTTTTAAGGTTAGGGAAATGCAGTTTGGGCATTACACTGGTGCTGTCTCAATTCAACATTAGGTTTGGAAACGTATTTGTACCAAATAATAATCAGCTGCCCAGATAACTGTCACTATTCAAAATCTAGGAACATAGTAAATTCAGGGAAATTAAATGATACACTTATTTATTTCACAGTGTGAAAGACATTAGGAGAAAGTTCAGTGTTTTTGAAGAAAATCGGAAGGTGCAGGTGTGAAGGAAGGTTAGTTCCCAATGTTGGAATAAACACTGCTGGCATCATTTTGTCCCAGCATAGTTAGATATAGCAAGGCTTCTTGTCAAGATCTATCTTTTAAGATACTCTCATGCAGCCCACTGCACTTCCACAGACACCCATTGAAGTTCTGGATGTAGGTTTTAGGTAATGTACACGGAACAATTTGCCAAATTAAGTGTTCATTGGGATGAATGGACAAAATACAGTCTGTGCTTTAACTGGACCATGCTATATCCACAAATAAGTAAAATTACTTTCACCAACTACTTTCAATCACAAACAGAAAAAATATAGAAGGACACTTAGCTATCATAGACTAGATAGGCTGTGGGGCAGAACCTTTTCTGTACAAAGGAATATTAGTGATGTACAACTTGCTGGAGGAAAAAAAATATTTTTTATCAACAAATGGCATCATGATGTGCATGATATAAAGTGATTCGGATTTTTTGTTTGTTTACTTATCTTTAAGAGGGTTCTTTGTTTTTCTACTTTCTTCCTAAAAAAATGATGCTTCTGTGGAAGTTACTTTTATGAAAAGAACTTAAAGCAGACTCTGAAATGGATTTCATTATCTTAATATATAATAACATACTGAATAAATATTTTACTCCTAATGATAATTAGACAATAGTAATTGAAAGAAAATTCAGGTAGGGATCACAATTTCTCAATACTTTTTGGAAGAATTTATTCTTTTAAATGTATTACGTTGCTAGGTAAGATCCTAATGATATATTGACACATTCTGAACTATAATTCTAATCGTAAAATAATTTTGATGGTACTGACTGAGGTGCAGCAGAAGTTTCTTTTGGAGAAAAATCACAAACAGAATGCTTGACAACCCTGTACCTTCATTAAAGACATAAATGGCATAGCAAAAAGGTTCATGCTTAATGAATTCCCAGGATTTCAGCACAGAACAATTGAAATAAGAGGTATTAATTTTTATCTACTAATGAAACATAGATATCAAGTATGTGCATGAGTTTTCTCCCTGGAAGTTAATTGATATCAGCACTGTTTTCAAATTCTGTATAGTAGTGTAACTGTAAAGATAGAGATGCCTTTTTTATATGGTCAATCACAGGCCAAAAGACTCCTTTATAATTCCGTTCTTTTTCCCCCCAGATTGGACTTTTTGTATCCTTTTGTCTTCATATAATAGTTGAAGTCCTAAAAGGGTTAGGGGAATTGTATGCCTGAGTGTAGTGTTATTATTTTAATGAATCAATTTCAAATAAAAGTAGCTATAACAAGGTATTCTACAATATTTTTATAGTAGTTTGCTAAATAACTACTAAGATGTAATGAGTAGTCTCAGTTTTGTGAGACTTGTAAAATTTGTCCAAACCGTCATAAAAACTTATTACTAGAATATAGTAGTTTAGTATTAAATGCAAAGTGGGAAGTCAATGAGAAGCGGAAAGAGAGTCAAGATGCTCCATACTAGAGCAAATTCAGAAGTACTATGGGTTTTTGTTGTTCTCCTTCAATAATTGTGTCCTCTAGCTTGTTGTAATACTTTTGCTTTCTGTCTCACTGCTGGAAGTGGTTGGATGCCTTGGAAGGCAGGTTGGATGGGGCTTTGAGCAATGCCATGCAGGGGAAGGTGTTCCTGTCCATGAAAGGGGGGTTGGAACTAGGTGATATTTAATTAATGTCCCATCCAACCCACACCATTCTATAATTCATTGGGTTATATTCTAATGTGGTTTCTATGATTGCAGCAAATATACCCTTGGCCCAGACAAAAATGCCTGCTGCTATTGGATGGTATTGGATGAATTCTCTTGTGTACTAAATCAGAGTACATTGAGCTGGATTATTGCTACAGAAATGCCACATACAGAAAGGAGGTCAGGAAATATTAATGAATTAGGAGTGTTTGATATCTGTTTTTCTTTTTAACACAACAGAACACTATCTAGACATCTAGGACTAGTGCAGTAAAAATATTTCTTTGTGGCTAGGAGGTATTATTTTCCTTCCTGTGCATGTGAACAGAACTTGCTTGTAAGCTAAGTACCTCCAGAATAGTTTTGGGCTTCATTGTACACTTAGAACATGCTAGATTGAATAAGTTGGTTATAGCTTTATGGATATTTTTAGTGTAAAGCTTATACATAAAACAGATAAGTCTAGTCTCGGGGTAGAATCATAGAAGAATTTCAGGTTTTGGCATTTTAGTATTGTATTTTTTCCCTATATGCCATCTTACAGGAATATTTTTTTATTTTACAAATAAAACTACAATTCGGAACAGTGATATAATGCATACACAATTTGTCTTTAAAAAGACGAGTTTCTATTAAAAACAGGTTCAACAAGATGCACAAAACTGCACTAAGAGGGAAAGGCAGTGTTCTTTTGGGGGTATAATGTGAATCATTCTGACTCAGTTTTCAGAAAGCACCATAGGAACAGAGAATTGCAGAAGAGGCATCATATTTCAGTGAGACACCTCTTAAGGTCTGTGAAGTTTCAAGACTGGTACACACTATCTTTAAAGCAGCCACATACTTGGAGGGTGATGTAAACAACTACAAAGACCTAACCTGCCTGGGCAAATGCCCATTAACACTGTGTATGGTGCGGGGTTCCCAGGGTGCAGCACATGGACATAAAAGCTTAGCAGTAAAATAATTAAACTGCCACCTACAAGGAAGTGAATTATGAAAAGGAGATAGGATTTAACAACCCCATGAGAAATATAAGAAAGTTGCTAAATCATCCAAATATTTTAGCAAGCTGGCAGATGACTTGCCCAAAGGCAGAGGGTATTGCTATGTACTAGGCCTGGTGCAAGATAAAAGAACTTGCAAACATCTTGTCTGCAGGCAGAGAGAAAAGACGGAGGTTCACTGAACAGTTTAAACCAGTGCTTCAATTGGCTATATTTTTCTAGTTGATGCCTGTGTAAGCTGTCCCAGGGACAGTAAAGGATTTGATCTCCTGAAGCAAGGTGTATAAAAACATCATATGTTTTTATGATTAATGGTTTACCTCTATTTATATTACATTTTTTTCTTATGTTTGTGTTTTAAAATATTTCTTTCATTTCAGACAGATATATTTTTATGTTTCCACCCAGTTAATAGGTAGTTCTAGTTTATACCAGTGCAATGCAAGACAACATTGCATCAGCTCTGACTCAGTGTTGAGAATATCTGTGAACATGTTCTGGCCATGGAAAGGAGTATAAAGCGAGGAAAATTACCAAAGGAGGTGGATCCATAACCATTACCTTTCAGATCTTGTTTTTTCTATGTACAAAATTGCTTCAAATCCAAATGCTCAGGAATCAAGGGTAAAATTGAAATATAGTCTTTCCTATCAGACTGATAAGATTCTGATATCTTATGCTTGTTTGAGAAAAAAAAAAAGGCAGATAGAATTCATCAGGATTTATTTGTATACTTTGACAAACAGTGATGCTTCCACACAACATTGTAGCAGGCTGGGTTATAACATTCTGTGAAGCACGTAATTAATTTGATATTAAAATATTTCTAAACTTACAAAACTAAAAATCAACTTTTGAACTTTAGTAGAGAGCTTAAAACAATTCACAAACCAATGGTATGATTGTGTACAATGGATCTAGAGGAACCACGTCATGATGTCTATTAGAGTAGTTGCTAAAGGTCTCTTTAATATTTACTTTATTATTAAGTTAGAAAGTCATGATTATTACCTGATAATTTTTTCTTCCTTAAACTCCTGTTACATTATAAAATATCTGTCATTTATTTGAAATAAAATTTCCCACCATGATAACACCAGAATAGTTACTATATTAATAAATCAGATTAAAAAAAAAAAAAAAAAAAGAACAGGGAATTTTTGTTTCTGGAAGATTCTTTTTAGTGATTAGTGCCATTTTAACCAGAAATTATCTACATAAATTATTTCTGGCTTTCGTAGAGGTGTAAAGTATTGTTTGCATAGCACCCTCGTCTGTAACATTAATCCAAATTATTATAGTTGTTCCCACAGCTTATGGAGAAGTTTTCTGCTTAAAACTCTGTTCCCTACAGCAATTATATTTTCTTCCTCTATTTTTCCCCCTTTGAACTTAAGTTCCACATGTTCTAAATAGTTCTTGTTGAACTGATTATCACATTTATATCCAAAATTAAATTCCTTCACTAAAAAATTTGAGCTTAAGTGAAAACCTGAACACTTTTTGTATTTCTCTACTAAATAATAGAATAAATGTAGAATTATCATATGGCTTTTGGCAGCACTGATGTGCCAAGAATTTTATGACACACCACAAACAGAACAAAATCTATTGGTTTGAGGGAAAGATAGGTGTGAGTAAAAGTGCTCTTGCTCATATTGAAGAGTACCTTGAGCTTTTCTTTCAGTTTTATATATTATCATCCAGAAAACTTGGACTTCTCTTTTGGTGCTTTACTTGTTGGGCTATTTCTTTGATAAGTTTCTCCAAGAATCACATTTAGCCTCTAGTGCTTGATGTTGACTCTGCTATTGTTCAACAGATGTACTCACTATTGTGTACTGGGCTTTGTCTTGTTCAAGCAACTTCACCTCCCTTTTCCAGAGGTTCTCCAAATCTTATGCTTGCTGAGACATTCCTTGGACCTTTAAAAGAAATTTGTGTGCAAGTACAATAGTAGCCTGTTATCTTACTGAAATTTTTTTTTTGTTCTTTTGCTTTTTTACAAAATTTGTGGGGTTTTTGTAAGTTGGTTTTAGGTGGGGTTTTTTTTGTTTATTTGATTTGTTTTGTTTTAAAGATCTGACATGATCAGGGAAGGAGGAAAAGTATTTTAAATGATAATTAAACAACTTTTAGTTCCAGTGGAATACAACTGAGTTTAGCTGGTTTACACAGCCCTGGAATAGATCAGGAGTGTTACAAGCAAAAAATGATATTTAACACCCTAGTGTTGCTTTCTGCAACTTCTGAAGCTGTAGACAATGTTATTTTCAGTGTGATTGTTTCAGCTGCACTTACTTCCTTTGCCCTTTGACTGACGACTACTGTTGGAGACACTAGTCAAAAGAAACTCTTTTACTTCTGAGAGCAGATGGATGCCAATCACATTTGTCTTTCACACCAACCGACAAAGCGAAGAAATTATTCTCTTTATTGCCTTGTTTTCATTTCTTCAGGGTAAGCTATAATTGTAAATTTTTGAGCTTGCCTTGAGTTCTGCTAAGCTAAGGGATCTTATGTGGGTCTTATTTCTAGCTTATATGCAGCTGCAGAAATCCACTGGCCAAACTTATTAAGGTATAACTCTATCTCTGAAACCTAAAATAAACTATTTGTATAGTGTAAAAACTTTGTATTCCCATGTGAGGTCTTCAGTGAGGCAATATTCTTTTGTTATCCTGTCCTTTATTTTCCTTTGCTGCTTTAAATTCCTTGTATAAACTGTATGCAGAATATACAGTATTATCACTGAATTTCTTGTTCACCTTGTGTTGACTTGTGATTTCACTCTGACAGGAAAAATTATTGTTTTATTTTGTAATATGGGAGAAAGACTGGTGGCAATCTATTGTATCAACTAACAAAATGATCAGAGCTTTGGGCTTGCATGATACAGTTCCTTTTTTTCACAATAATGTTTTGAAAGGTAGGAAAATGTGGTATAAAACATTCAACAAAGAGTTTTTGAAAAGTAGTGAGAAGAGCTGATAAGGAAAAATGACAATTTGTATAACAGTTTAATAGAAATAATAGAAAAAATTGGACTGTACTATGTTTTAAAAATAAGCTTAAGGAGTTTAAATTCTATCTAAGCCTTATTTGTAAAAAGAGTTAGCAACTTTTTTCCTTATTATGCACTTATAAGAACCTATTTTTTATTGTTTCCTGAACCTTTTAGATGATGCACTGCCATCAGGATTAATTTCAAATATAAAATATGGCATAGCGCTATTTATAGAAAAACTTTTCCAGCAACGGAACTTTGCTCATAATCAGCCTGGGGACAAGGTCCATATGCTGTCTTTACACGGTCTTGGTTCATTGCCATATAATTGATGAAGGGGCTTGTGCTTCTAGATATTAGTATAAAGACTTGTATCTTATTTTTAAAAAATATGTAGGTTTTTTGCCTAGCTTTCTGAATTCTAAACTCTTTGTCCACTCTCTCATGGTCTGGCACTGCTGCACTATCTTTAACCTTATTCACTTCTTGAGTTTTAAACTGTGCAGCAATTCTCAGTTTTCCTAATCTTGCCTGCACAGTCTGGCAGAGCTTTTGCTTCCTGACCTGTCCAGTTATTTTCTGTTTTATCTTTTTACAAATACCAGAAAAAAATAAAATAATAAAAAAAAAAGTTTTTAATCCTTGGCTTCTCACAAGTTTTTCATTGTTTTTTTTCCCTCTCCGTACTCCCTTCCCACCCCCTCTCAGTTATATTGTTTTTCTATTTCAGTTTTTTTCAGTCTTGAATCCTCTAGACTCTAATGCTGGAATATGTTTCTGACATACAAATAAGGTACTGCTCTAACATATAATTCTGTCATCAGTCTATGCCATACTTTGAAGTTCCCTGGCATGCATTTAGAAAACTAATGAGAGAAATTAATACAAAAATTGTTAAATATTATAAATGAAAGGATTTGCACACAGAAAATACGTGTTTCTAATGCTTAAGATAATAAACATGCTTTGATTGGCCAATCCTCTTTATGCAAGTGAATCCTGGAAGAGAAGCATAACAGCACAGTTTTCATGGAGTTGAGAACCAAGGTCAATCTGCAACTTTTGTAAATGCAGCAAGAAGAATTTAGTTGAGGAAATTTTTGCACTGATAAATATTAAATGTGCATGAGCAATTTTTCTAATGGTTTGTGCAAATACATGAATACCTCTGGCTTTAATGTTGTGAAAATGATGCCCAAAATACGTGTACTGTCATATCAACTGAAACTGTTGTGTAATCCAAATTCCATTCTGTCTAGTCTAGCACAGATCCTACCCTCTGATGAAAACTGCAGCACTTCAGAAAATAACTTTCTCTCTCATAGCACACACTTCAGTCTTATGTAATGCTATCCAATTCTCAAAAAATATCTTATACCTGGAGACTAAAGTATACAAATTCATATCAATATATCCATGTAAGGAAAAAGACATGATAAACATGCTCCCCTCTACTGTAGTCAATAATTCATTTATGATGAACATTACTCCAAACTGCATCTAATATAGGTCACTTAAAAGAGCCTCTCTTGAGAAATGCTTTTGAATATTTCAGTGATGATGACTAAGCTATATTTATGACACAGGAGAGTTTACACCTGAAATTTTAAACAGAGTTCAGGAGCAGGTGCATACAGGCTGTATATGATTTAGTAGTTATACTTTGAAAAGTGTCTGTAAATTACTGCTAAGTCTGCCAAAATGTATCTTAATGGATAAAGGATTTTTTCATCCAAGTACTGTGAGCACTTGTAGAAGCTCGTTTAGGATAATACTTGTTTCACTTTGAAGATAATAGTAGAATAGTATTTCAGAAAACATTGTCGTCATAGTAATGAGAAAAAAAAAGACAGCCATATCTATCTGTATTAACTTGTAGAATATTGTGCCTATGGAGATATGCAAGTGAGGAAGGAATCCTTAGTAGTAAAGAGGAAACATCTGAAGAATACTTTGTGGTTCAAGCAAATATTAGAGTCACTTTTCCACTCAGATGCAAGCCATGTTTGTGGACCAATGAGACAAGTGAAATGACATTTTTCCAATATTGAGCTCAATCAATAACCAGTCATCATAACCAGTGTATGTCTAAAGATATGTTGATAAATATTCCACATGAGAAATTTTTCAGCAATTCAACAAAGGAAATATTTCCTTGAAAGATAGTGTCATTTTTAGCTGATATATTCCGTGATTTGACATACTATTTCAAACTTTCTCTTGGAATTTCTTTTATGTTGTTATCCTCTGCCTTTTTTTTTTTTTCTCCACTTTAGAATGTATGTTTGAATTTTTCAGTACTCTGCAGACAAGCTGTGATGCATGCCCTTCCATGTGTTTAAACTGGAGGCAGACATTTCCTGGCCTCTTAATTGAATTTAGTATGCCAATTAGGACACGCCTGCACTGGATACAGATAAAAGAAATTAAGAAAGAACTGTTAGAATGCATGTCTTCACAGACTTTTTGCAGAGCATCATCTTTAATCCTACCTCATCATCTCTTGCTAGGTAGGATGTAGTTGTAATTAGTGCTGTATGTACCTGTGCCAATGTGAGATGAGTAAAATGGGACAATTTCTGAGACACCTGTTAGAAAAAGCCATTCCTAAACCATTAGATAAGTGAGTAGTGGCTTCCTCTTTTATGAAAGGAGATTTGGATAAAATGTATGAGCTATGGGGGAAGTGATACCGCAAAATGATGGAAGTAATATGAAATAGTAGCTGGGCAAAGCATGTATGTACACTCATTCTCCAGTTCTATTTATTGTTAATCCTCCACTTTCACTAGGCTGAGTTACTTCTGGTGGAGTGATGGTGGCAGAGTGGGCTAAGGGTAATGTTTTACTTTCTTATGGACAGTTTGGTTTCCTCTGTTTGCCACGGACAGTAAGTCGCTCCAAAGACTGAACAAAGTGTTTTACTCGCCATCCCCTCACTATGGTAAAATAAGAATCTATGGAGCACTGCTCAGAATTACATTAGACACTGGTTTCAGATGTGTTTACTTGTAGTTTAGAACTATGACCCTGTGGTAATTAAAGGGAGCTGGAGAGCCCATCAAGTTATGTGGAAATGGACTGGATATTTTAGGCACTGCAGTATCTATCAGCAGTTCCCCTGCGATTCTGGTACTGTATTTTCACTTTGTTGCTTCCAAGAAAACAAAAGTTGCAAAAAAGCAAAGAGAAAAGATAGTCAGAAATTATACTACTATTAGGGGATGCTTGAATATATGTTTAAGTTGCTTTTTTTTTTCTGTCATTACTCTGAAATAAAGGGAGAAATAATTCTTCAAGGATTTTCTGCATATGACATTAAGATCTTCAGTTAGTGTTAAATTTTTTAGAGCAGCCAAATTAAGAACTGAAATTCACCCAGGGAACAGAATCATTTTCCCACACCTGTACTTGAACTAGAGATGGAAGAGAGGCTTTCTATTACCTTTTTATACCTTTGTTTTAGGTTAATTCTATTCATGGTGTAACCTAATTTGCATGAAGAACAGTTTTCCCTGAATCTATCAGTTGCACGGGAAAATGGATATTATTCATTCAAGTGAAGCTTAAATCTCCTGAGACTGAAAAATGTTTCTGTGCAACAAATAATACTTAACATGAGCACTTGAAGTCAATGGGAATTGGGATTACTATGCTCCATTTAGAATGTGAATAGTGTTTCACAGGACCAGGACATCATTTCACTTGTATCCACCAGATGAAAGAAAAATAGTTTGTAAACTTCATCTGTTATAGTTTGACAGAGCTCAGTTGCACTCTTGGAATTTTTCATTATGGGGGAGTAGTGCAGTTATTAAAAATTAAACTATTTTTTAATTCAAACAGTGTCTTCTTTTATCCAAATCCATGCTCTGTATTTACTTATTTGTTTAGAATGGAAATCGAGATCGCCATCATTTCTCAGTATTAATTTGAAAGTGTTTCAGATTTAAACAAATGTTAGGCCATGACGTTTTTTCCCCCCTCAATTTAGTCAGAGAAATAGTGCTGTTAAAAGAGACTTTAGAAAAGAATAAAATTTGCGTTTTCTCTTTTTGTGTTCTGCTTCTCACCACCTACTTGGAATTTCTTTGGATAAATAAATCAGTTTGTCAGGTTTTGGAATCTAAATTATTCCTGTACCAAATAAAGTAAACTTTGACTTAAAAAAAAAAAAATAAACTAGAAATAAATGTTACTGCTGCTCCTCTAACTGGAGTGAGAAGTTTGTCTTTTTAAATGTCCTGAAACATTATATTTTATGAATATTAGTGAAAGTATTTTTATTTTTACAATAGCATTTAGAGACAGTTTGTAATCAGGTCTGAATTTTATTAAAGAATTCAATGGAAATGCTAACTAGTAGTATTTCTTGTAGCATGGTACATAGTCCTTGCTCATGATTAATTACTATGTCTCCCAGTGAAATATAATTCAGCAAAGCTATTTGTGGGTATGTGTATCCAAATCTGAGTTTAAGTGAAATTGTGATGATAGGAGGGTGTAATCTCCCAAGCTCTGTCACATGATGTATTGAATGGCTGGCTTGCTCACAGGCATGCACACCGAGGGGGGCAGGTCATAGCTCTGCCACACACTTAATTTTTCTATTGCCTTTGGAGCATTTAGAGGAAAAAATCAGAGTACACAGCAGCAGCTGGAAACTACAAGGATTTTCAGCATTGCTATAAGGAGGAGGGAAGGTACAACTTAGTCTCCATTTTTATTCGGTGTTGTCCTCTTACTCCCTGTCCATATAAACTAAAGCTGCATTGTCTTAGTCCGACAATTTCTTAAATCTGTATCAAATACTGAGGGAAAAAAGAACCTTACTTTTATATGTATACACAGGTGTTTCTGTACACTAATGTTGTATCTGCCATTAATAATGTGATAAAAGAAGTCAATATAAAAAATTGAAACATCTTTTTCAGTGAAAGAGCCTTCAATACCATAATTGGATAGCTCATATTCATTCTTCATATGGCTGTTGAGGTTTGTTTGTGTCAGATTACACCATTTCTATGTATGCTTTGTTCAGAACTGTTTGTATGCTGCTGAAAGGGACTAACATTTATTCTGCTTTCTGGTTGTGTGTCTCACTTTTTAAAGTATCTCTCAGAAATGAACTCCTTTTCTTTTCTTTTCTTTTCTTTTCTTTTCTTTTCTTTTCTTTTCTTTTCTTTTCTTTGTAATCAATGAGACTCCATAAATGTTAGACTTTATTCACATCCAGGTTAGGATCACAGACAGTGCTTAGGTAAGATTTTGTTTTGTTTTGTCAATATTGCTCAACCAAAATGTCAAAAACTGATCTTAAAACCCACTTAAGGATCTATAATATTTGTATATAATTGTTTAAAAAAATACTCCAAACCCCAAAAGAAATCCCAACAAATAAAAAACAATTTTAAAAATTATAAATCTCCATATATTTTTATATAAAGTGAAGATATAATGAATAAAAACTTCTGCCAGGGACAAACGTAAAGACCGAATTTTCTTCAAGCCTGGTAATTCTATATTCTACTAGAAGGTATGTGAAGACCTCTAGTGAGAACATATTATTCTGCAAGGGCAACAGCTGTGGTAAAGTGCTAAGGATTAGGTATATTTTTTAAGAATTGCAGTATATACAGAACAAGAAGCATCTTGATTCAATCTCTGCAAACATAATCCTAAAAAACCTTTAAATTGGTTTAAATCCAATTAAAAGAAAACAGACACTTGCCTGTTTATAGTAGTGTAAAATTACTCCACCCTGTTAACAAAACACTAAAAATAAGCAAATATATTTCACCAAGACTTTTGCAAGAATTCCAAATCAGGTTTGTTTTGAGGTTTGGAATAAAAGCAATCTGAAAATCTCTGAAAGAAAAGCATTATGGCTGTAATATAGGTAAATTGTTGCAGAGCAACGAAAAGTTTTAATAACAGACACTGAAACAGGAAACATATGGCTTTAGTCTTTTTCCAGAGAAAGAAATAAAACATATTCAATCCTGTGAAATTTCTCATTTATACTTTTCAAAATTAAATATAGGTGAATTGAACTAACAAATCTAAAAAAGTCCAGTAAATATTTATTGCTGCTTCTCTAATGTAAGATTTAGCTAATCATTAATTTCTGTATCTTATAATTTGTTGCTAATACTCCTAGTCTGTACTATACCACACTGCATTGATATGCTGTACTTTCCCAGGTGTGATGGGTTGGCCTAGGTTCACTGAAAGGTCCTTTTCTAGGATTTGACCCATATGCAGACTAATGCAGTGGCAGAGATGAGTTGGAACCAGATATATGTTGTGTACAATGTTGCAGGCTGTAGAATATCCAAGACACAATATAGTACTTCCCAGATATTTCAAGTTAGAGTCACTTAAAATATACTTTGAATATGTTGAACCAATGAGGGAGCCAATGACTTTTAAAGATTGTTTCATGTTTATGGAGCTTGTCAAACAAAGACCATTGCCATTAACATTAGTAAATCGACTGTAGGTGTTGTTAATATCACCCGGTAGTACAGAATGGAAAGTCTTCTGTGAACTTCAGTAGATGTTGAATTTGAATTTGAATGATATCATCAAATCATTTCAGTAATATAAACAAGAAAACATAATCTCATTAACTGGGGAGTTTATTATTATCCTCATTAACACAAAAGGACACTAACTTGGAAGTGGTATTTGCTATGTTCAGTACAGTAAACCTCCCCAGTTCCTACTGCAGTCAATGAGGATAAGGTCAGAGTAAATTAGCCTAAGGATCTGCAAGTCTTAACTAGCATTGATATAAGTGGTGGCATATTGACATTTCAAAAAACAAAACAAAACAAAACAAAACAAAACAAACCCACTATCAGCACAGATAACAATTATGCTGCAGTGTTTAAGTCATTTTTTTTAGAAACTGTGTGAAATACTATATCTTAAAACATCATACAAATGTGAAGAATTCATGCCTTTTATTTGGGTAGACTGCAGGTCCTTCAGACTAACACCATCTTCACAGTTGATTTTCATATTCTTTATCACATTGATGTATTTTGGCAAATTATTGTTTCAAAGAGAAATGTTTGTGGGTATGTCTAGAAGACCTGGATCCCAGTCCTTCTTTCAATGAATGCTTGATAAATTTATATTTATATATACATATATGTGTGTTTGTATGTATATATGTATATGTATGTATGTATATATATTTGATCTCTATGTTCCCCAAAAAGAATTTTAAAAAGTCTTAAAAATAGGGCATGGTAAAATCCCTTTTTTTTGCCTAACGATTTCATGTTTCCAGGAAAGCAGATAGGTGTGAGCAAAGAGATTATGTCTCAGACTGCAACAGTGAGAGCACTCTTACAGTTTAGATGTGTCAATTGTGTCAATATGTCTTCTTGGGCAGGAAATGATAGTGGTAATTCAGGGCATTGGATGTCTAGGAATTTAATAGACAGATGAAGAGGATGGTGTTTGTGTAACACTTTATCCTTAATCCCAAATCCTAAAGGCAGAACATAAGAAGAGTTTAGATACCTTCATGCTTAAAATTATCTGTGTTCAAACTGTGGTTAGAGACAGTCACTCAAGTCACTTCAAAACACTATTAATAGCATTTAGGTCACAAATATTAAAATGCATTTTAAACATTATGTTTGTTTTGGAGATGCATAAGCAAAATCCGTTTAGTCCTCTCATGTCTGTTTTCTTCTCTCTTGGAAGAACTAAAAGTGTCTTACGTACAAAATAATGACATATACAAACTGAGACAAGATAAAATGGAAATGTTAAGGAATGTGATAAAGTCAATGGGAATGATGAATCAAAACATTACCTAAGCATACAAATCAATTTGTGTAATCTGCCTTTTTAATTTCAGTGAATTATAGCAGTGATAGGCACCCTTTCCATACATGGATTTTTTTTAAAGTTTCTTTTCATAGGTCCTCTTGTTGATGGGATTTTTTGTTGTTGTTGTTGATATATCTCCATTTTATATTGTGGATTACTCATGGTTTTGCCTGAGATGGAATTAGTTTTCTACCTAGGAGTTGATATAATGTTGTATTTTGGATTTGGGATGAGAATAATGTTGATAACGCACTGATGTTTTAGTTGTTTCTGAGCAGTGCTGACATCAAGTCAGCCCCTCACACCATGACACCAATGAGGAGGATAGGGATGCACAAGGAGTGGGGAAGGGACACAGCCAAGGACAGTTGACCTGAAGTGATGAAAGGGATATCCCATGCTGTACGATGTCATACTGAACAGTAAAACTAGGGGAGTTTGGACAGGGGATGGCAGCCCATTTCTCAGGGCTTGGTTGAGCATCAGTCAGTGAGTAGCTGTGTGATGTTACTTTTTAAGATTGCATTCTGCTGCAATATCAGATCTCTTTGAAGTTGGAGATTGCTTCTCAGGAAAACAAGCTTTTTGAGCATTCCAGGAATGGTTTTTTAACTTGGTAGCAGCTACCCTTCTGTTTCTGTCAAGTTCTACTGGAGGACTAGCTGTAGTCAGCTAGTGATCCATTGGGGCATAAACAATCTTCATAGCAGATTAGCTATTGTAGTTCACTGACCACGACTGTCACCCAGAGGAAATTGTTTAATGCAGTGTAAATATTTGATGTGTACTTCATGTAGCTGGGTGATTCTTTATTTTGGTGAGTAAGCTTAGTTTGTAAGAAGGGTACTTACAAAAAACGTTTAGATGTAATGATGAGGGTAGTTAGACTCTTGTCAGACATGTTTGGGACTCTAACTGAAAGACATTCTGGTAGTTGTGAATTTAGAGCTACACTGCAAATGTAGTGCAGGTATCCATCTGAATAACTTTCATATCATGTCGTTAGGGTTATCTTTTATACTTTTTCCTGAGATTTAAGAAGTAAGATCCAGATAAAGAGACACTGTGTCAGCCACATCTGCTAAGCATATTTAGCTGTTTTCACCTCCCATAGAATCTGAAAAAACCTCACTCACTTCGTTCCGTATGTCTATTGTTACTCTAATGCTTCCTGGGTAACCACAAGAATTGAATAAAGAGGATCAGAGAAACTCAAGAATAACTGCAGCAATTCTGGTCTCATTTTAAAATGATTTTGCAATTACTGTTGAGGAATAAGTCATTCAGCACTATCGGTTTTCTACTTCTGTGAGGCACTGTGCTGTTGTTTTTATGTGTGTTTGGATTCTTCATGCCATGCTGGAGTGCTCAGACGAGTGACTGAAGCTGTGGTAGAGAGAGAGCCCTAAAGTATTGGCATGGCTAACATCATAGTGCCCTTTCTAGATCATGCTTTCCAACATAATTGCAAGCCACAGACACTTTGGAGTTGATGGCACTCCTCTAAACTCGTTCATCTCTTGTCATTGTTCTTGTTTCCCTGAGGAGAGTTGACATTTGTCACGCACTGTTCGTTTAAAGCAGAAGACTCTAAGTAGAGATTGTAGTCCAAATTAAAGGTTTGCACAGTATTGTGCCCAACAGCACATGGGCTGGAAGCCTCGTGTCCCTCTGCTAGGTATGGGCAAGAGAAGTTTTGGTCTTTTAAAAGTAAAAAAAAAAAAAGCTTTCCCCTTAGTTCTTATTGTTTTGATTGCACAACTATCTAACTTTGGAAACAGCAGCCCTGTGCTCAAAAGGCATGAACTGCTTTTGGTGTGTAGTTCCCACCCTGTTCCTTGCATGTGTTGCAACCAGGAAAACACAGACTTTGATTTTTGTTGGCCAGTCATATATCAAGATTTGTATTTAAAACTAGATTAGTTTTTTGTTTGTTTATTTTCTTTTCCATTTTTAGTTAAAGGTTACATCTGAAAGAGGAGATAAATGAAAATATTTCAGATAGTATCGAATGGCTTTTTGTCCATCCAGCTCAAAGTAATTTAAAACCCTAGATGATGATTGCCTAAATTCATTAAAAGAGGAAGCAAACACTCTAAATTGACTGTTTCTTTAAGGAAAGGGGATAATAATAATAATAAAAATAATAATAATAATAATAATAATAGCTGAGAACCCATACTTGAGGGAAATAAATCACTAAGCAACAAACAAGACCAAGGACATTGTTTTAGTATGAAGACATATAATCAGATTTATTCAGCTTTTTTGAAAAGGTTCAGACAATTGTGTCGCATACTAAACTTCTTTTTTTTTTTTTTTTCTTTTTTTTTTTTTTTTCTTTCTTCACAAAATTTATATTCCCTCTC